>CAKAOJ020001354.1:45000-60899 GCA_916701645.2 Sebastolobus alascanus
GTTTCAAAATCTTTTGAAAATTTTCCAAACAAATTGCTGCCTAGACCACAATTTTCACTCCTCATACACAATTAATACCTCAAAACGTAGATATGCTTGTCTTCTTTCAGATAATGTGCCCATTTCATCAATAGGTGTTACAGTTAGGGATTTATTTCCTTCAAAGCACCGAGTGATCCCTTCGTCCTCTCATCCACTGCAATGTAAATTCACCTCTAATCGTCTTTAAAAAAAAGTCAACTGTGGAGACTTTTGAAACTGCCAGCTCGCAGTCATTTTTAACTTTATCCACACAAATGACACGTCTACATCTTCATCAAGGTCTTGAGGTGCTCAAACTGAAGAGATTTCAGATCTACACCTTATAGTTTTTAAATGACGGGTCTTTTTCAGGTAGTACCTTCTCTGTGTTTTCACCAGTCATTCCCAACCATAACTCAGCACTTTCAGACACAAACAGGTGTTTCTGATTGGCTTAGATCTCCATCAATCTCTGCCTGTCTCTGATTGGCTGATTAGATCTCCATCAATCTCTGCCTGTCTCTGATTGGTGCATTGCGCTTAAGCTCTTGTTAACTGTACAAGTTTAAATTATATTTATCCCTATACAGTTACTGTCTGTTTGACCAGTCTCTGCACACACACACACACACACACACACACACACACACACACACACACACACACACACACACACAGTTTCCTTCTGCCACTTTAACTGATCAGGGCCATAATTAGGGTCCATGCACTTGAAACTTGGTCAGGACCATCTAAAGACCTTAAGGATGACAAGTTATTCAAACCCTGAGTTTTCATCGAACGACCTTGCCGTGGCGTGGCGGCCATTTTAGGCCATTCGCCATGAAACAGGAAGTTGTTTTAACTCCACTGTACATGGTCCAATCTGCCCAAAATTTCTTAGACATGATAAGGGTCCATGACTGACGAAATTTACATGTCAACATTGAGTCACACTCATAGCACCCCCTACTGGCAACTGGAAATTATATGTTTTATATTTTGATGTAGTCCTCCGAGCAGGTTGACCAGATGCACCTCAAATGTGGTCAAAAAAAGGCTCAAGACCTTGATGAAACTATGTTGTTTTATTCAAAATCAGTCTAACCTGTCTTAAGATGATTTCTGTCCCTCCCCGCACCACTCCTCACGGCCCCCCAATCACCATGGCAACCAGTGACAGACAGCATGCAGTCTGTGTATGTGTGTGTGTGTGTGTGTGTGTGTATGTGTGTGTGTGTGTGTGTGTGTGTGTGTGTGTGTGTGTGTGTGTGTGTGTGTGTGTCAAATACAGAGATTAGGAGGACATGACAAAAAATATATATCAGAATATACAGTAATAAGAGGAGCGAAGCTCCTTGTCTTCTCTCAAATTCACATTAGCCAATCAGAGCAAATGTAGGCATTTTCAAAACTATGGAAACATTATATATCAGTGAATAGTCCTACAGTGATACCCTAACTGTGAACCTCAGATGGTCTGAATCCGCCCCCACCATCCCGGCACCAGCACCAGCCACACTGGTCAGAATTGCTTGCGAAATTTTCTAGTTCCAGTGTGGCTAGTAGCACAGGCAAAGCCTGTGCCAAAGCACCTGGTCGATTATTCGACGGGTTTATTCTTATTCTGCTTCCGCCAAAACGTTGGCGCGCTACTCCCTCCCGGAGCGTTGCCCACACCAGTACAAAAAGTACATCAAAACGGGCGGAATGATCGGGAATCATGTGCTATGACTTTTCTAAGAGATTCCGCGCATCGGGTCTCCGAAAAAATCGCGCCTTTCGCGCCATTTTTTAGCTCCATAGGAATGCATGGCAAATCGACGTGAAGAGAGCTCAAAAACACTCCTCTTTGGGGCCCTACACAGAGTCGGCCATACTTTAACGTAGAATCAAGATTAACACTTTAAACGGGTCAACCAGACATGGGACGTGATTTGGCCAAATGGGCATATTGATAGCGGGCACGGTTTGCCACGAAATCGCAGTTTACGTTTTGTGAAATTTTCAGACCGATTCAGATTTTATAATGGGTGTGTATTGCGTGGGTCGTTAAGACGTTAGAGTGAGTGACATCATCGCTAGAGTGAGAGGTTGTTTCAAAATCTTTGAAAATTTTCCAAACAAATTGCTGCCTAGACCACAATTTTCACTCCTCATACACAATTAATACCTCAAAACGTAGGTATGCTTGTCTTCTTTCAGATAATGTGCCCATTTCATCAATAGGTGTTACTGTTAGGGATTTATTTCCTTCAAAGCACCGAGTGATCCCTTCGTCCTCTCATCCACTGCAATGTAAATTCACCTCTAATCGTCTTGAAAAAAAGTCAACTGTGGAGACTTTTGAAACTGCCAGCTCGCAGTCATTTTTTAACTTTATCCACACAAATGACACGTCTACATCTTCATCAAGGTCTTGACGTGCTCAAACTGAAGAGATTTCAGCTCTACCCTTATAGTTTTTAAATGACGGGTCTTTTTCAGGTAGTACCTTCTCTGTGTTTTCACCAGTCATTCCCAACCATAACTCAGCACTTTCAGACACAAACAGGTGTTTCTGATTGACTGATTAGATCTCCATCAATCTCTGCTGTCTCTGATTGCTGATTAGATCTCCATCAATCTCTGCCTGTCTCTGATTGGTGCATTGCGCTTAAGCTCTTGTTAACTGCTACAAGTTTAATTATATTTAAGCCTATACAGATACTGTCTGTCTGAATCAGTCTCTGCACACACACACACACACACACACACACACACACACACACACACACACACACACAAACACACATACACACACACAGGATTTAAGTCATAGGGCTTTTTCCTATCACTTTCATTCTGCCACTTGATGATCAGGGCCATAAATAGGGTCCATGCACTTGAAATTTGGTCAGGACCATCTAAAGTTATTCAAACCCTGAGTTTTCATCGAACGACCTTGCCGTGGCGTGGCGGCCATTTTAGGCCATTCGCCATGAAACAGGAAGTGTTGTAACTTCTCTGTACATGGTCCAATCTGCCCAAAATTTCACTAGACATGATAAGGGTCCATGACTGACGAAATTACATGTCGACATTGAGTCCCACTCAAAGCACCCCCCTACTGGCAACTGGAAATTATATGTTTTATATTTTGATGTAGTCCTCCGAGCAGGTTGACCAGATGCACCTCAAATGTGGTCAGAAAAGCCTCTAGACCTTGATGAAACTATGTTGTTTTATTCAAAATCAGTCTAACCTGTCTTAAGATGATTTCTGTCCCTCCCCGCACCACTCCTCACGGCCCCCCCAATCACCATGGCAACCAGTGACAGACAGCATGCAGTCTGTGTGTGTGTGTGTGTGTGTGTGTGTGTGTGTGTGTGTGTGTGTGTGTGTGTGGTGTGTGTGTGTGTGTGTGTCAAATACAGAGATTAGGAGGACATGACAAACAATATATATCAGCATATACAGTATAAGAGGAGCGAAGCTCCTCGTCTTCTCTCAAATTCACATTAGCCAATCAGAGCAAATGTAGGCATTTTCAAAACTATGGAAACATTATATATCAGTGAATAGTCCTACAGTGGTGACCTCACTATGGACCTCAGACGGTCTGAATCCGCCCCCACCGTCCCGGCACCAGCACCAGCCACACTGGTCAAAATTTCTTGCGAAATTTTCTAGTTCTTATTCTTCATCTTCCGCCTAAAACTTTGCCGTGCTACTCCTCCCGGAGCGTTGCCAACACCTGTAAAAAAAGTACATCAAAACGTGCGGAATGATCGGGAATCGTGTGCTATGACTTTTCTAAGAGATTCGCACAGCGGATTCCGAAAAAATACGCAAAAGCGCGTTTTTTTTCCCCATGGGAAATGCTTGCAAATCGACGTGAAGAGAGCTAAAAAACACTCCTCTTTGGGGCCCTACAGAGTCGCCATACTTTAACGTAGAATCATGATTAACACTTTAAAGGGGTCACCAGACAGGGGACGTTATTTGGCCAAATGGGATTTTGATAGCTGGCAGGGTTTTCACGAAATCGCAGTTTACGTTTTGTGAAATTTTCAGACCGTTTCAGATTTTATAAGGGGTGTGTATTGCGTGGGTCGTTAAGACTCAGAGTGAGTGACATCATCGCTAGAGTGAGAGGTTGTTTCAAAATCTTTTGAAAATTTTCCAAACAAATTGCTGCCAGACCACAATTTTCACTCCTCATACACAATTAATACCTCAAAACGTTATGCTTGTCTTCTTTCAGATAATGTGCCCATTTCATCAATAGGTGTTACAGTTAGGGATTTATTTCCTTCAAAGCACCGAGTGCCCCCCTTCGTCCTCTCATCCACTGCAATGTAAATTCACATCTAATCGTCTTGAAAAAAAGTCAACTGTGGAGACTTTTGAAACTGCCAGCTCGCAGTCATTTTTAACTTTATCCACACAAATGACACGTCTACATCTTCATCAAGGTCTTGACGTGCTCAAACTGAAGAGATTTCAGCTCTACAACTTATAGTTTTTAAATGACGGGTTTTTTCAGGTAGTACCGTCTCTGTGTTTTCACCAGTCATTTCCCCAAACCCAAAAATCAGCACTTTCAGACACAAACAGGTGTTTCTGATTGACTGATTAGATCTCCATCAATCTCTGCCTGTCTCTGATTGGGTGATTAGATCTCCATCAATCTCTGCCTGTCTCTGATTGGTGCATTGCGCTTAAGCTCTTGTTAACTGTACAAGTTTAAATTATTTTAAGCCTATACAGTTACTGTCTGTTTGACCAGTCTCTGCACACACACACACACAACACACACAGACACACACACACACACACCACACCCACACACACACACCACACACACAGTTTCCTTCTGCCACTTTAATGGATCAGGGGCCCTAATTAGGGGCCATGCACTTGAAATTTGGTCAGGACCATCTAAAGACCTTAAGGATGACAATTATTCAAAACCCCGAGTTTTCATCGAACGACCTTGCCGTGGCGTGGCGGCCATTTTTGGATTAGCCATGAAACAGGGAAATTGTTGTAACTCCACTGTACATGGTCCATTCTGCCCCAAATTTCTCAGACATGATAAGGGTCCCTGACTGACGAAATTTACATGTCGACATTGAGTCACACTCAAAGCACCCCCTACTGGCAACTGGAAATTATTGTTTTATATTTTGATGTAGTCCTCCGAGCAGGTTGACCAGATGCACCTCAAATGTGGTCAGAAAAAGCCTCTAGACCTTGATGAAACTATGTTGTTTTATTCAAAATCAGTCTAACCTGTCTTAAAGATGATTTCTGTCCCTCCCCGCACCACTCCTCAAGGCCCCCCAATCACCATGGCAACCAGTGACAGACAGCATGCAGTCTGGTGTGTGTGTGGTGTGTGTGTTTTGGGGTGTGTGTGTGTGTGTGTGTGTGTGTGTGTGTGTGTGTGTCAAATACAGAGATTAGGGGGACATGACAAACAATATATATCAGCATATACAGAAATAAGAGGAGCGAAGCTCCTCGTCTTCTCTAAAATTCACATTAGCCAATCAGAGCAAATGTAGGCATTTTCAAAACTATGGAAACATTATATATCAGTGAATAGTCCTACAGTGATGACCTCACTATGGACCTCAGACGGTCTGAATCCCCCCCCACCGTCCCACACCAGCACCAGCCACACTGGTCAAAATTTCTTGCGAAATTTTCTAGTTCCAGTGTGGCTTGTAGCACAGGCAAAGCCTTGCAAAGCACCTGGTCTATTATCCTCCGGGCTTAATTCTTATTCTGGATTCTTCCGCCCAAAAATTTTGGCGCCTACTCCTCCCGGAGCGTTGCCAAACCTGTAAAAAAAGTACATCAAAACGTGCGGAATGATCGGGAATCGTGTGCTATGACTTTTCTAAGAGATTCGCGCAGGGGATTCCGAAAAAATCGCGCAAAAGCGCGATTTTTTTCTCCATAGGAATGAAGGGAAAAAATGTACAAAATTAAAAACTTTCAAGCGTTTTCAACTCTTCACTGCTCATTCAATTTTCACCTAGAAATTCCATTCAAACTGTAAATGTTACACATCTTCCCTTTGATTCTGGCTATTATTCAACTTTTAAAAACACATTTGTACTTTTTGAAATATTTAACCTTGTTTGGAGCTTGGTAAAAGTGCTCTTCTCAGACTTTTACATTAGTGTGTATTGCGTCGTTAGAGTGAGGCCATCAGCGCTAGAGTGAAGAGAGGCTTCAAAATCTTACTGAAAAAATATTTCTAACTCGCTGCCATTTCCACAATTTTCACTCTTCATAAAAATTTTTTTCCCAGAAATGTTGGGAAGCTTGTGCTGGTCGCAGTCATGTAGTTATGGAATCAGTCGGACTTACACATTTTCTGATAAATGCTTGGAAGTGACTGTAAGATCACCTTCAGCCTCCTTTTAGCTCCATGTTAATTTTCTCAAATTTTTTTTGGGAAAAGAGAGAGAGGTGCTACTTTTAGAAACTGCTGCTGAGGCCCCATTTTTTACACAACACACCAATCTCGCACCATCTCTTCATCTAAAAGTCCTTACTCCTCTCCTAAAGAATCTAAGCGATAGGGGTCACGGTTTTTGTCACAGAGGGAGTTGTTCGATAGCCGTTTCTCTCATTGAGTTCATGCTCTGTCTAACTGGAGATCATTCAACACATCAAAGCAGTTAAGATCAAAGGTTTCCCTGGTAACCGTTGATCAATGGTTCTCAGGTGGACTAATAGAGCAGGCTGACCCACACACGCAGACGCACACGCACGCACGCGCGCACGCACGCGCACGCACACACACGCGCGCGCACACACACGCGCAGGCACGCGCACGCACACACGCGCACGCACCCACACACGCACACACGCGCACGCACACACACGCACGCGCACGCACCCACACACACGCACACACGCGCACGCACACACACGCGCACACACACACACACACACACACACGCACACACAAACTCTATTTACTGTCTCACAGCCATTTCACTGAGCCAGCTTCAGCAGGGCCATAATTAGTGATATTAATTACACCTGTGATTACTCTGCATTCACATGTCAAAATGGCTGCTGTGAAAAAGGCATATTACACCAGTTTTAGCTTCTCTTCACTGGTTTTGACTTTAAACTGTAAATGGACACGCCCCTTCCTTCCTGCCTGATCTCCTTAAACCTTCTGCTCCAATCAGGACTCTCTGCTCTCAGAATACAGGACTCCTGTCTGTCCTCAGAGTTAAAAGAAGCCAACAGGCCAATGGGCCTTTTCCTATCATAACACCTTCTCATGGAATGATTTCCCTTTACATGACACAGTCTGTTTCTGTCTGACTCCCCCCCACACACACACAGACACACACACACATCCTTCAAAAGAAAAGCCCCATAGAGTGACTGTATCTTAACAGGATGCTCACAATGAGGCCTGTCATACCTCTTTCTTATGGAATATTGTCCCTGTGGACATCAGAGAGTGTAATTATGTCTCCTCCCAACACATCCCTTCAAAATAAAAGCCCCATAGAGTGACTGTATCTTAACAGGATGCTCACAATGAGGCCTGTCAAACCTCTTTCTTATGGAATATTGTCCCTGTGGACATCAGAGAGTGTAATTATGTCTCCCCCCAACACATCCCTTCAAAATAAAAGCCCCATAGAGTGACTATCTTAACAGCATGCTCACAATGAGGCCTGTCATACCTCTTTCTTATGGAATATTGTCCCTGTGGACATCAGAGAGTGTAATTATGTCTCCCCCCAACACATCCCTTCAAAATAAAGGCCCCATAGAGTGACTGTTTCTTAACAGGAAGCTCCCAGTGAGACTTTTTTTTCAAAATAAAAGCCCCCAAGTCTCATTGTATGTTAACAGGAAACTAGGGATTCACTTAGTTTTTCAAAATAAAAGCCCCAAAAGGTATTGTGTGTGTGTGTGTGTCAAATACATAGATGAGGAGGACATGACAAACAATATATATCAGCATATACAGTAATAACAGGAGCGAAGCTCCTCGTCTTCTCTCTAATTCACATTAGCCAATCAGAGCAAATGTAGGCATTTTCAAAACTATGGAAACATTATATATCAGTGAATAGTCCTACAGTGGTGACCTCACTATGGATCTCAGACGGTCTGAATCCGCCCCCATTGCCCCACTCTCCGCCCCGGCACCAGCACCAGGCACACTGGTCAAAATTTCTTGCGAAATTTTCTAGTGAAGTCTTTCTATTCCTCTTCCTACGATTTTTGACACGCTACTCCTCCTGCAGCGTTGCCACCACATGCACAAAAAATACATGGAAACGTGCGGAATGATCGGGAATGGTGGGGCTATGACTTTTCTAAGAGATTCGCGCAGCGGCCTCCGAAAAAATCGCGCGAAAGCGCGATTTCTTTTAGCTGCATTGGAATGAATGGCAAATCGACATGAAGACAGCTCAAAAACACTCAAATACACTCCTCTTTAAGGCCCTACAGAGTCGCCATACTTTAACATAGAAAATGATTCAAAGTTTTAATGGGTCACGAGACTTGGGACTTTTATTGGGCCAAATGGGCATTTTGATAGCTTGCACAGTTTTCACCAAATCGCAGTTTACGTTTTGTATGATAATCTTTATGACTGAGGACACTTAGCAATGTGTGTGTAGCCTATATATCTCAAAGAAAGAGGCCTATTATGAATAAATAAAATCAACCGGGATTTGGACAATTACTATTATTTATAAACATACAAAAATACCATTAATATGCTCTGATTAAACCTATCAGACTCTATGGAAGTCTGAATCTGCACCCCACCGTCCCGGCACCAACACCAGGCACACTGGTCAAAATTTGTTGCGAAATTTTCTAGTTCCAGTGTGGCTTGTAGCACAGGCAAAGCCTGTGCAAAGCACACTGGTATATTATCCTCCGGGCTTATTCCAGTGTGGCTTGTAGCACAGGCAAAGCCTGTGCAAAGCACCTGGTCTATTATCCTCCGGTTTAATTGGTGTGAATGCTGGAAGCATTCACAACCTATGTTATTCTACATTCTTTATTTTTATTTTTCTTCCGTAAGGTTTTTTTCCAACGCTACTCCTTCCACATTTTTCAACATAGAAACTCCATTCAAACATTAAAACGTGCAGCTAAATTAGGACATGTGCGCTATTACTAATCTCATTCATAACTTTCATATTTTAAGATTTATTAACCATAATTCATCAAAAATTTTGCATTGAAATGAATGGAAGACATGTTCAGAATTAAAAAACTTTCAAGCGTTTTCAACTCTTCACTGCTCATTCATACTTTCACCTAGAAACTCCATTCAAACTCTAAAATCTTTCACATCTTCCTTAGATTCTGGCTATTATTCAACTTTTAAATCACATTTGTACTTTTTGAAATATTTAACCTTGTTTGGACCTTGGTAAAAGTGCTCCTCTCAGACTTTTACATTAGTGTGTATTGCGCTCGTTAGAGTGAGGCCATCAGTGATAGAGTGAGGAGAGGCTTTAAAATCTTACTGAAAAATTATTTCTAACTCGCTGCCATTTCCACAATTTTCACTCTTCATGCAAAATTTCTTCCCAGAAATGTTGGTAAGCTTGTGCTGGTCGCAGTCATGTAGTTATGGAATCAGTCGGACTTACACATTTTCTGATAAATGCCTGGAAGTGACTGTAAGATCAACTTCAGCTCCCTTTGAGCCCCATGTTAAATATGTCAAATTTTTTTGGAAGATTGCAAGAGGTACTAGTTTTTGAAACTGCTGCTGAGGCCACATTTTTGAAACTACACACACCAATCTCGCACCATCTCTTCATCTGAGGGTCCTTACTCCTCTCCTAAAGAATCTAAGCGATAGGACTCACGTTTTTTGTCACAGATGGAGTTGTTCGAAAGCTGTTTCTCTAATAGATACCATTTAAAACTCTGTCTAACTTTAGAAGTAACATCAAAGCAGTTAAGATCAAAGGTTACCCTGGTAACCGTTGATTGCTGGTTCTCAGCTGGACGAGATTAACCAATAGAGTAGGCTGACACACGCACACGCACACACACACACAAACTCTATTTACTGTGTCGCAGCCATTTCATTGAGCCAGCTTCAGCAGGCTTCAATAGATCAGGGCCATAATTAGTGATATTAATTACACCTGTGATTACTCTGCATTCACATGTCAAAATGGCTGTTGTGAAAAAGGCATATTACACAAGTTTTAGCTTCTCTTCATTGGTTTTGACTTTAAACTCTAAATGGACACGCCCCTTCCTTCCTGCCTGATCTCTTTAAACCTTCTGCTCCAATCAGGACTCTCTGCTCTCAGAATACAGGACTCCTGTCTGTCCTCAGAGTTAAAAGAAGCCAACAGGCCAATGGGCCTTTTCCTATTATAACACCTTCTTATGGAATGATTTCCCTTTACATCACACAGTCTGTTTCTGTCTGACTCCCCCCCAACACATCCCTTCAAAATAAAAGCCCCGTAGAGTGACTGTATCTTAACAGGATGCTCACAACGAGGCCTGCCATACCTCTTTCTTATGGAATATTGTCCCTGTGGACATCAGAGAGTGTAATTATGTCTCCCCCCCACACATCCCTTCAAAATAAAAGCCCCATAGAGTGACTGTATCTTAACAGGATGCTCACAATGAGGCCTGCCATACCTCTTTCTTATGGAATATTGTCCCTGTGGACATCAGAGAGTGTAATTATGTGTCCCCCCAACAAATCCCTTCAAAATAAAAGCCCCATAGAGTGACTGTATCCTAACAGGAGGCTCACAATGAGGCCTTTCATACCTCTTTCTTATGGAATATTGTCCCTGTGGACATCAGAGAGTGTAATTATGTCTCCCCCCAACATATCCCTTCAAAATAAAAGCCCCATAGAGTGACTGTTTCTTAACAGGAAGCTCCCAGTGAGACTTTTTTTTCAAAATAAAAGCCCCCAAGTCTCATTGTATGTTAACAGGAAACTAGGGATTCACTTAGTTTTTCAAAATAAAAGCCCCAAAAGGTAACAACAGGGAATTCAGAATTAACTATTTATTATTAACCTTTATTTAAACTCGAAAATTCACTGAGGTTGCCCTCATTTACAGTGACATCGAGTGACAAACAATTTGTAATGCTTCAGCTGCTTTTCATGCATTTACAACTTTTATCTACTGATTCATATTCTTCTGTTTCTATATCCTTCTTCATACAGATTAAAACCATCAATGCAGTATTGGTTCAGCTATTCAAAAACCTTAAAATCTTCCACATCTTTTATACACTATTGGTATTATTCAACTTTTCAATGATATCCATACAAATTAATTAAATTAAAATAAATTAAACCCATTCCCACTTTTCCAACTATTTTCCTACTTCTTCCCCTTCTTCATACAGATTAAAATCAGCAATGCAGTTTAGCGTCAGCTATTCAAAAACCTTAAAATATTCCACATCTTTCATACACCATTGGTATTATTCAACTTTTCAGTGATATTCATAAGAATTAAACCCTTTCCTATTTTCCATCTATTCCTACTACTTCACCTTCTTCTCACAACATTCAAGCCGGCATTTCAGCGTAGCGTCAGCTCTTCAGCAACCAGCATTCACACCGCGATTTCTTCAGAAATTGCTTTTCTAGTTCTTATTCTGGATTCTTCCGCCCAAAAAGTTTGGCGCGCTACTCCTCCCGGAGCGTTGCCAACACCTGTAAAAAAAGTACATCAAAACGTGCGTAATGATCGGGAATCGTGTGCTATGACTTTTCTAAGAGATTCGCGCAGCGGATTCCGAAAAAATCGCGCAAAAGCGCGACTTTTTTCTCCATAGGAATGAATGGAAGAAATGTACAGAATTAATAAACTTTCAAGCATTTTCAACTCTTCACTGCTCATTCATACTTTCACCTAGAAACTCCATTCAAACTGTAAATGTTACACATCTTCCTTAGATTCTGGCTATTATTCAACTTTTAAAATCACATTTGTACTTTTTGAAATATTTAACCTTGTTTGGAGCTTGGTAAAAGTGCTCTTCTCAGACTTTTACATTAGTGTGTATTGCGCTCGTTAGAGTGAGGCCATCAGCGCTAGAGTGAAGAGAGGCTTTAAAATCTTACTGAAAAAATATTTCTAACTCGCTGCCATTTCCACAATTTTCACTCTTCATACAAAATTTCTTCCCAGAAATGTTGGTAAGCTTGTGCTGGTCGCAGTCATGTAGTTATGGAATCAGTCGGACTTACACATTTTCTGATAAATGCTTGGAAGTGACAGGAAGATCAGCTTCAGCTGCCTTTGAGCTCCATGTTAATTTTCTCAAATTTTTTTGGAAGAGAGAGAGAGGTGCTACTTTTAGAAACTGCTGCTGGGGCCACATTTTTGACACTACACACACCAATCTCGCACCATCTCTTCATCTGAGGGTCCTTACTCCTCTCCTAAAGAATCTAAGCGATAGGAGTCACGGTTTTTGTCACAGAGGGAGTTCTTCGATAGCCGTTTCTCTCATTGAGTCCAGTCTAACTGGAGATCATTCAACACATCAAAGCAGTTAAGATCAAAGGTTTCCCTGGTAACCGTTGATTAATGGTTCTCAGGTGGACTAATAGAGCAGGCTGACCCACACACGCACACGCACGCACGCACGCACACACACGCGCGCGCACGCGCGCGCACGCGCACACACGCGCACGCACCCACACACGCGCACGCACGCGCACGCACACACACGCACACACACACGCACACACACACAAACTCTATTTACTGTCTCACAGCCATTTCACTGAGCCAGCTTCAGCAGGGCCATAATTAGTGATATTAATTACACCTGTGATTACTCTGCATTCACATGTCAAAATGGCTGCTGTGAAAGAGGCATATTACACCAATTTTAGCTTCTCTTCATTGGTTTTTACTTTAAACTGTAAATGGACACGCCCCTTACTTCCTGCCTGATCTCCTTAAACCTTCTGCTCAAATCAGGACTCTCTGCTCTCAGAATAAAGGACTCCTGTCTGTCCTCAGAGTTAAAAGAAGCCAACAGGCCAATGGGCCTTTTCCTATCATAACACCTTCTTATGGAATGATTTCCCTTTACATGACACAGTCTGTTTCTGTCTGACTCCCCCCCACACACACAACCCTTCAAAATAAAAGCCCCATAGAGTGATTGTATCTTAACAGGATGCTCACAATGAGGCCTGCCATAACTCTTTCTTATGGAATATTGTCCCTGTGGACATCAGAGAGTGTAATTATGTCTCCTCCCAACACATCCCTTCAAAATAAAAGCCCCATAGAGTGACTGTTTCTTAACAGGAAGCTCCCAGTGAGACTTTTTTTTCAAAATAAAAGCCCCCAAGTCTCATTGTATGTTAACAGGAAACTAGGGATTCACTTAGTTTTTCAAAATAAAAGCCCCAAAAGGTAGTGTGTGTGTGTGTGTAAAGGTGTGTGTGTGTGTGTGTGTGTGTGTCAAATACAGAGATGAGGAGGACATGACAAACAATATATATCAGCATATACAGTAATAAGAGGAGCGAAGCTCCTCGTCTTCTCTCAAATTCACATTAGCCAATCAGAGCAAAAGTAGGCATTTTCAAAACTATGGAAACATTATATATCAGTGAATAGTCCTACAGTGGTGACCTCACTATGGATCTCAGACGGTCTGAATCTGCCCCCATCGCCCCACTCTCCGTCCCGGCACCAGCACCAGGCACACTGGTCAAAATTTCTTGCGAAATTTTCTAGTTTTCTTATTCTTCATCTTCCGCCTAAAACTTTGCCGTGCTACTCCTCCCGGAGCGTTGCCAACACCTTTAAAAAAAGTACATCAAAACGTGCGGAATGATCGGGAATCGTGTGCTATGACTTTTCTAAGAGATTCGCGCAGCGGATTCCGAAAAAATCACGCAAAAGCGCGATTTTTTTCTCCATAGGAATGCATTGCAAATCGACGTGAAGAGAGCTCAAAAACACTCCTCTTTGGGGCCCTACAGAGTCGCCATACTTTCACGTAGAATCATGATTAACACTTTAAACGGGTCACCAGACATGGGACGTTATTTGGCCAAATGGGCATTTTGATAGCTGGCACGGTTTTCACGAAATCGCAGTTTACGTTTTGTGAAATTTTCAGACCGTTTCAGATTTTATAATGGGTGTGTATTGCGTGGGTCGTTAAGACCCTAGAGTGCGTGACATCATCGCTAGAGTGAGAGGTAGTTTCAAAATCTTTTGAAAATTTTCCAAACAAATTGCTGCCTAGACCACAATTTTCACTCCTCATACACAATTAATACCTCAAAACGTAGGTATGCTTGTCTTCTTTCAGATAATGTGCCCATTTCATCAATAGGTGTTACAGTTATGGATTTATTTCCTTCAAAGCACCGAGTGATCCCTTCGTCCTCTCATCCACTGCAATGTAAATTCAACTCTAATCGTCTTGAAAAAAAGTCAACTGTGGAGACTTTTGAAACTGCCAGCTCGCAGTCATTTTTAACTTTATCCACACAAATGACACGTCTACATCTTCATCAAGGTCTTGACGTGCTCAAACTGAAGAGATTTCAGCCCTACACCTTATAGTTTTTAAATGACGGGTCTTTTTCAGGTAGTACCTTCTCTGTGTTTTCACCAGTCATTCCCAACCATAACTCAGCACTTTCAGACACAAACAGGTGTTTCTGATTGACTGATTAGATCTCCATCAATCTCTGCCTGTCTCTGATTGGTGCATTGCTCTTAAGCTCTTTTTAACTGTACAAGTTTAAATTATATTTAAGCCTATACAGATACTGTCTGTCTGATCAGTCTCTGCACACACACACACACACACACACACACACACACACACACACACACACACACACACACATACACACACACACACACAGGATTTTAAGTCATAGGGCTTTTTCCTATCACTTTCATTCTGCCACTTTAATGGATCAGGGCCATAATTAGGGTCCATGCACTTGAAATTTGGTCAGGACCATCTAAAGTAATTCAAACCCTGATTTTCTTTGAACGACCTTTTCGTGGCGTGGCGGCCATTTTAGGCCATTCGCCATGAAACAGGAAGTTGTTGTAACTCCACTGTACATGGTCCAATCTGCCCCAAATTTCTCTGACATGATAAGGGTCCATGCCTGACGAAATTTACATGTCAACATTAAGTCCACTCATAGCGCCCCCTACTGACAACTGGAAATGATATGTTTTATATGTTGATGTACTCCTCCGAGCAGGTTGACCAGATGCACGTCAAATGTGGTCAGAAAAGCCTCTAGACTTGGATGAAACTATGTTGTTTTATTCAAAATCAGTCTAACCTGTTGTTACGGCTGTGGGGCCGTCTGGTATGTTTAAGGAGTGATCCTGCCCTCTGCCTCTGTTCCCCTGCAGAAGCATTCTCCAGCAGATGCCCTTCCCCCATCACCTGCACCGGTGTTCCGAATTTGATGATCAGGGGAGGAAGTTAAAAGGCTGGGGAGAAGGAGCCAGCGGGTGCCCAGTGTGCCAGCTCCGCTAACCAGTGTAGCGTGTTGTGGACCGTTTTTGCGCCGGTCTTCACTCCTCGTAAGAGGAGGTGATTTTGTGATTGTTGTTAACCTGTTGTTTGTAGTTTACCTCATGTTAGTCCTTTTGAGTTGTGTTCGATTTAGTTCAGTTAAATTAATAAACGTTCATTTTGTTGTTACACCAATCTCCGCTTCCCTCGTTTCCTCTTTTCCACCGGTTTTACTTTTATTGTTACTCCCCCTCCCCTAGCCTTAAGTGGGGTCGTAACAGTTGGGGGCTCGTCCCGGTTTTTGGAAAGGGGGACTATCCCGCGTAGCTCTTTTAAGGGGCGTATCAGTT
>CAKAOJ020001355.1:0-82723 GCA_916701645.2 Sebastolobus alascanus
CCCCAATTAGGTGAGAAAAGCCTTAAGACCTTGTTGATGCTTCCTTTTGAAAATTGGGAGTTTTCATCGAATGGCGGCGCAGTTGTGGTTTGGCGAATTTCGATGAGTCGCCATGAAAAAACAAACCGCTGTAACTTCACTCCAGATGGTCAGATCTTATACAAATTAATCACATTTGATGAGCGTCCTGGCCTGAAGACATCTACAGTCTAATTTTCAATCATACTCATAGCGCCACCTAGTGGCAACAGGAAGTTACTGTCGCCATATTTTGGTGTACTACTGTTAGCAGGTTAACCAGATCCACCTCAAATTTGGTCACAACAATGGTAAGACTTTCATGACGCCAGACAGCGAAGGTTTTGTATTTTCGTGAAATGCCGTTGCCATGGCGACGTATTGTTCGCCATGAAACAGGAAGTTGCTTTTGAGGTGCTAGGATTGCTTAAAAACAAACGAAACTTGGCACACTCATTAACAGCGCTAAAATATGTTAACAGATATGGTTTTGGTGCTTGTGTGTGGCAAGGGGGCTCAATAGCGCCCCCTATAAAATTTCAACAAAGCAGCCCTCGCGGTACGTTTCACCTAGATGTTCGAGATTTGGTAGGCACATGTATCACCCGTAGACTTAACAAAAAGTCTCTTGGTGCCATGCTCTAAACCCAACAGGAAGTCGGCCATCTTGATTTTTGTGTGAATTTTTCGTATATTTTTGGCCATTTCCAGGCTTTGTACTTTAACGAACTGCTCCTAGAGACCTAACCCGATCAACTTCAGATTTGGTCAGTACAATCTGAAGACCTTTGTGATGAAAAGTTATTCAAATCGTGAGGTTTTTTGAAACGACGTTGACGTGGCGTGGCGGAGAATTTGCATGACTCGCCATTGAAAGACAAAATGTTGTAACTCGACTGTACTTTTTCCAATCTGCCCCAAACTTGAAATACCACATAGTAGTCCAAATCTGAGGACATCTACATGGCAATATTGACTCATAGTCATAGCGCCACCTACTGGCAACAGGAAGTCAGCGTTACGTGACAAACATCATCCGATTCACATGAAATTTACATTGTGTGATCTACGTCATTGTGCTCGTCAGAGTTCCGGTTTCTTTGTGCCTGGCCGCGTCGGTTGGCGTCCCGCGAGTACCCCAGACGCACGGAGAGGTGCTCGGGCCCGTTCATCGCTGCTTGCAGCTTTAATTATTAGGGCCCGAGCACCGACGAAGTCGGGTCCGAGGACCCTATTGAAACTGAAGGAATTATTAGGGCCCGAGCACCGACGAAGTCGGGTCCGAGGACCCTATTGAAACTGTAGTGTTTTTTATTATTATTATTATTATTATTATTATTATTCTTTTTCTTCTCTCAAATGAATCGCCTTTTTGAGGCCCTTGCCATGCTGGAAAAGTTGTGAAACTTGGCACACTTATCAGAAGCGGTGAAAAATTTGATATTTTAAGGGTCTCAGATTCGGATTTTGCAAAATGGCTCTCTAGCGCCCCCTAGAAAATTGGAAAACTTGATATCCGTTCTCCGGTTTTACCTACAAGTATGAAATTTGGCAGACAGATGTATCATGTGGAGACGCACAAAAAAGCCTCTGGTAGGTATGCCCAAAACTCAACAGGAAGTCAGCCATCTTGAATTTAATGTGCGAATTTCGCCCATTTTTGCCCGTTTTTGGCGTTTTATAGGCCGTGTACTTTAACGAACTCCTCCGACAGACTTCATCGGATCGACTTGTAATTTGGTCAGGACCATCTTAAGACCTTAAGGATGAAAAGTTATCAAAATGGTGAGTTTTCACTGAACGACCTGACCGTGGCGTGGCGGCCATTTTGGGCCATTCGCCATGAAACAGGAAGTTGTTGTAACTACACTGTACATAATCCGATCTGCCCCAAATTTCTCAGACATGATGAGGGTCCAGTCCTGAAGACATATACATGTCCATATTGACTCATGGCCCCGCCCCAATACGTTAGCCCCGCCCACTTTCATAAGTCATGAACCGATTGTCGTAGAGTCTTGTGGGAGGTGTCATATCACTCAGCAGAGAGTGCCTGATAAGTTGGTGAAGTTTAACCCCGCCCCCTACACATAAGCCCCGCCCCCTTGACTAACTAATGAAGCGTTTGTCGTAGACTCTTGTGAGAGGTGTCATATCACTCAGCAGAAAGTTCCTGATAAGTTGGTGAAGGTTAATCCCGCCCCCTACACATAAGCTCCGCCCCCTTGACTAACTAATGAAGCGTTTGTCGTAGGCTCTTGTGAGAGGTGTCATATCACTCAGCAGAGAGTGCCTGATTAGTTGGTGAAGGTTAACCCCGCCCCCTACACATAAGCCCCGCCCCCTTGACTAACTAATTAACCGTTTGTCGTAGACCCTTGTGAGAGGTGTCATATCACTCAGCAGAGTGTGCCGGATAAGTTGGTGAAGGTTAACCCCGCCCCCTACACATAAGCCCCGCCCCCTTTCATAACTCATTAACGGTTTGTCGTATACTCTTGTGAGAGGTGTCATATCACTCAGCAGAGAGTGCCTGATAAGTTGGTGAATATTAACCCCGCCCCCTACAAATAAGCCCCGCCCCCTTTCAAAACTCCGTTTGTCGTAGAATCTTGTGACAGACGTCGTTGCGCTTGTCAGAGTTCCGGTTTCCTTGTGCCCGGCCGCATCAGTCGGCGTCCCGCCAGTACCCCCGACGCGCGGAGAGGTGCTCGGGCCCGTTCATCGCTGCTTGCAGCTTTAATTATTAGGGCCCGAGCACCGACAACGTCGGGCCAGCGAAGGCCCTATTGAAACTGAAGGAATTCTTATTATTCTTTTTCTTTTTCTTCTCTCAAATGAATCGCCTTTTTGAGGCCCTTGCCATGCTGGAAAAGTTGTTAAACTTGGCACACTTATCAGACGCGGTGAAAAATTTGATATTTTAAGGGTCTCAGATTCGAGTTTTGCAAAATGGCTCTCTAGCGCCCCCTAGAAAATTGGAAAACTTGATATCCGTTCTCCGGTTTTACCTACAAGTATGAAATTTGGCAGACAGATGTATCATGTGGAGACGCACAAAAAAGCCTCTGGTAGGTATGCCCAAAACTCAACAGGAAGTCAGCCATCTTGAATTTAATGTGCGAATTTCGCCCATTTTTGCCCGTTTTTGGCGTTTTATAGGCCGTGTACTTTAACGAACTCCTCCGACAGACTTCATCGGATCGACTTGTAATTTGGTCAGGACCATCTTAAGACCTTAAGGATGAAAAGTTATCAAAATGGTGAGTTTTCACTGAACGACCTGACCGTGGCGTGGCGGCCATTTTGGGCCATTCGCCATGAAACAGGAAGTTGTTGTAACTACACTGTACATAATCCGATCTGCCCCAAATTTCTCAGACATGATGAGGGTCCAGTCCTGAAGACATATACATGTCCATATTGACTCATGGCCCCGCCCCAATACGTTAGCCCCGCCCCCTTTCATAAGTCATGAACCGATTGTCGTAGAGTCTTGTGGGAGGTGTCATATCACTCAGCCGAGAGTGCCTGATAAGTTGGTGAAGGTTAACCCCGCCCCCTACACATAAGCCCCGCCCCCTTGACTAACTAATGAAGCGTTTGTCGTAGGCTCTTGTGAGAGGTGTCATATCACTCAGCAGAGAGTGCCTGATTAGTTGGTGAAGGTTAACCCCGCCCCCTACACATAAGCCCCGCCCCCTTGACTAACTAATGAAGCGTTTGTCGTAGGCTCTTGTGAGAGGTGTCATATCACTCAGCAGAGAGTGCCTGATTAGTTGGTGAAGGTTAACCCCGCCCCCTACACACAAGCCCCGCCCCCTTGACTAACTAATGAAGCGTTTGTCGTAGGCTCTTGTGAGAGGTGTCATATCACTCAGCAGAGAGTGCCTGATTAGTTGGTGAAGGTTAACCCCACCCCCTACACACAAGCCCCGCCCCCTTGACTAACTAATGAAGCGTTTGTCGTAGGCTCTTGTGAGAGGTGTCATATTACTCAGCAGAAAGTTCCTGATAAGTTGGTGAAGGTTAATCCCGCCCCCTACACATAAGCTCCGCCCCCTTGACTAACTAATGAAGCGTTTGTCGTAGGCTCTTGTGAGATGTGTCATATCACTCAGCAGAGAGTGCCTGATTAGTTGGTGAAGGTTAACCCCGCCCCCTACACATAAGCCCCGCCCCCTTTCATAACTCATTAACGGTTTGTCGTATACTCTTGTGAGAGGTGTCATATCACTCAGCAGAGAGTGCCTGATAAGTTGGTGAAGATTAACCCCGCCCCCTACACATAAGCCCCGCCCCCTTTCAAAACTCCGTTTGTCGTAGAATCTTGTGACAGACGTCGTTGCGCTCGTCAGAGTTCCGGTTTCCTTGTGCCCGGCCGCATCAGTCGGCGTCCCGCCAGTACCCCTGACGCGCGGAGAGGTGCTCGGGCCCGTTCATCGCTGCTTGCAGCTTTAATTATTATTCTTTTTCAGGCAAATGAATCGCCTTTTTGAGGCCCTTGCCATGCTGGAAAAGTTGTTAAACTTGGCACACTTATCAGAAGCGGTGAAAAATTTGATATTTTAAAGGTCTCAGATTCGGATTTTGCAAAATGGCTCTCTAGCGCCCCCTAGAAAATTGGAAAACTTGATATCGGTTCTCCGGTTTTACCTACAAGTATGAAATTTGGCAGACAGATGTATCATGTGGAGACGCACAAAAAAGCCTCTGGTAGGTATGCCCAAAATTCAACAGGAAGTCAGCCATTTTGAATATAATATGCGATTTTCGCCCATTTTTAGCGTTTTATAGGTCGCGTACTTTAACGAACTCCTCCTACAAATTTAATCCGATCGACTTGATATTTGGTCAGGACCATCTTAAGACCTTAAGGATGAAAAGTTATCAAAATGGTGAGTTTTCACTGAACGACCTGACCGTGGCGTGGCGGCCATTTTGGGCTACTCGCCATGAAACAGGAAGTTGTTGTAACTACACTGTACATAATCCGATCTGCCCCAAATTTGTCAGGCATGATGAGGGTCCAGTCCTGAAGAAATATACATGTCCATATTGACTCATGGCCCCGCCCCAATACGTTAGCCCCGCCCCCTTTCATAAGTCATGAACCGATTGTCGTAGAGTCTTGTGGGAGGTGTCATATCACTCAGCAGAGAGTGCCTGATAAGTTGGTGAAGGTTAACCCCGCCCCCGACACATAAGCCCCGCCCCCTTGACTAACTAATGAAGCGTTTGTCGTAGGCTCTTGTGAGAGGTGTCATATCACTCAGCAGAGAGTGCCTGATTAGTTGGTGAAGGTTAAACCCGCCCCCTACACATTAGCCCCGCCCCCTTTAATAACTCATGAACCGATTGTCGTACAGCCTTGTGGGAGGTGTCATATCACTCAGCAGAGAGTGCCTGATTAGTTGGTGAAGGTTAACCCCGCCCCCTACACATAAGCCCCGCCCCCTTGACTAACTAATGAAGCGTTTGTCGTAGACACTTGTTGGAGGTGTCATATCACTCAGCAGAGAGTGCCTGATAAGTTGGTGAAGGTTAACCCCGCCCCCTACACATTAGCCCCGCCCCTTTTCATAACACCGTTTGTCGTAGAGTCTTGTGGCTGAAGTCGTTGCGCTCGTCAGATTTCCGGTTTCATTGTGCCCGGCCGCGTCAGTTGGCGTCCCGCCAGTACCCCCGACGCGCGGAGAGGTGCTCGGGCCCGTTCATCGCTGCTTGCAGCTTTAATTAGGGCCCGAGCACCGACAACGTCGGGCCAGCGAAGGCCCTATTGAAACTGAAGGAATTCTTATTAGGGCCCGAGCACCGACAACGTCGGGCCAGCGAAGGCCCTATTGAAACTGTAGTGTTTCTTTTTCTTTTTCTCTCAAATGAATTGCCTTTTTGAGGCCTTTGCCATGCTGAAAAAGTTGTTAAACTTGGCACACTTATCAGATGCGGTGTAAAATTTGATATTTTAAGGGTCTCGGAAAAAATGGCTCGCTAGCGCCCCCTAGAAAATTGAAAAAATTGATATCCTCGCTCCGGTTTCACCTACATGTATGAAATTTGGCAGACAGATGTAACATGTGGAGACGCACAAAAAAGCCTCTGGGAGGTATGCCCAAAACTCAACAGGAAGTCAGCCATTTTGAATTTAATAGCGATTTTCGCCCATTTTTAGCGTTTTATAGGTCGCGTACTTCAACGAACTCCTCCTACAAATTAAATCCGATCGACTCGATATTTGGTCAGGACCATCTTAAGACCTTAAGGATGAAAAGTTATTCAAATGGTGAGTTTTCACTGAACGACCTGACCGTGGCGTGGCGGCCATTTTGGGCCATTCGCCATGAAACAGGAAGTTGTTGTAACTCCACCGTACATAGTCCGATCTGCCCCAAATTTCTCAGTCATGATAAGAGTCCAGTCCTGATGTCATTCAAATGCAAATATATACTCAAAGCCCCGCTCCAAGTCGTTAGCCACGCCCCCTTTCATAACTCATGAACCGCTTGTCGTAGAGTCTCGTGGGTGGTGTCATATCACTCAACAGAGAGTGCTTGATAAGTTGGTGAAGGTTAACCCCGCCCCCTAAACACAAGCCCCGCCCCCTTGACTAACTAATGAAGCGTTTGTCGTAGACTCTTGTAAGAGGTGTCATATCACTCAGCAGAGAGTGCCTGATAAGTGGGTGAAGGTTATCCCCGCCCCCTACTCATAAGCCCCGCCCCCTTTCATAACTCATTAACCGTTTGTCGTAGACTCTTGTGGGAGGTGTCATATCACTCAGGACAGTGTGCCCATTTAAGTTGGTATTGTTATCTCCGCCCCCTACACATTAGCCACGCCCCCTTTCATAACTAATGAACCGTTTGTCGTACAGACTTGTGGGAGGTGTCATATCACTCAGCAGAGAGTGCCTGATAAGTTGGTGAAGGTTAACCCCGCCCTCTACATATAATCCCCGCCCCCTTTCATGACTCCGTTTGTCGTAGAGTCTTGTGGCAGACGTCGTTGCGATGGTCGGAGATCCTGTTTCATTGTGCCCGGCCGCGTCAGTCGGCGTCCCGCCAGTACCCCCGACGCGCGGAGAGGTGCTCGGGCCCGTTCATCGCTGCTTGCAGCTTTAATTATTATTATTATTTTATTCTCAAATGAATCGCATTTTTGAGGGGCTAAAGGTGCTCGGAAAATGAAAAAAATTTTCACATGTATCAGGACTGGTGAAAAATTTGATATTTTCTGGGTCTCCTGCTCGGATGTGACAAAATGGCTCGATAGCGCCCCCTACAAAATTGCTAAACTTGAGCCCCTCGTTGTGGTTTCACCTAGAAGTATGAAATTTGGCAGGTATATGCAACATGTTGAGACGTACAAAAAAGCCTAACGGAGGTATACCGTAAACCCAACAGGAAGTCAGCTATTTTGAATTGAATGTGTTATTTTAGGGTATTTTTTGCCATTTCCAGGCACTATACTTTAACGAACTTCTCCTAGATTTTTAATTATTATTCTTTTTCACAAAAATGAATCGCGTTTTTGGGGCCCTTGCAATGCTGGAAAAGGCCCTTGCCATGCTGGAAAAGTTTTAAGCTTGGCACACTTATCAGACGCGGTGAAAAATTTGATATTTGAAGGGTCTCAGATTCGGGTTTTGCAAAATGGCTCGCTAGCGCCCCCTAGAAAATTGGAAAAATTGATATCCGTTCTCCGGTTTTATCTACAAGTATGAAATTTGGCAGACAGATGTATCATGTGGAGACGCACAAAAAAGCCTCTTGGAGGTATGCCCAAAATTTAACAGGAAGTCAGCCATTTTGAATATAATATGCGATTTTCGCCCATTTTTAGCGTTTTATGGGTCGCGTATTTTAACGAACTCCTCCTACAAATTTAATCCGATCGACTTTATATTTGGTCAGGACCATCTTAAGACCTTAAGGATGAAAAGTTATTCAAATGGTGAGTTTTCACTGAACGACCTGACCGTGGCGTGGCGGCCATTTTGGGCCATTCGCCATGAAACAGGAAGTTGTTGTAACTCCACTATACATAGTCCGATCTGCCCCAAATTTCTCAGCCACGATAAGGGTCCAGTCCTGATGTCATTCAAATGAAAATATATACTCAAAGCCCCGCCCCAAGACTTTAGCCACGCCCCCTTTCATAACTCATGAACCGTTTGTCGTAGAGTCTCGTGGGTAGTGTCATATCACTCAGCAGAGAGTTCATGTTTCATTGGTGAAGGTTAACCCCGCCCCCTACACATAAGCCCCGCCCCCTTGACTAACTAATGAAGCGTTTGTCGTAGACTCTTGTGAGAGGTGTCATATCACTCAGCAGAGAGTGCCTGATAAGTTGGTGAAGGTTAACCCCGCCCCCTACACATAAGCCCCGCCCCCTTGACTAACTAATTAACCGTTTGTCGTATACTCTTGTGGGAGGTTTCATATCACCCAGCAGACAGTGCCTGTTAAGTTGGTGAAGGTGATCCCCGCCCCCTACACATAAGCCCCGCCCCCTTGACTAACTCCGTTTGTCGTAGAGTCTTTTGGCAGACGTCGTTGCGCTCGTCAGAGTTCCGGTTTCATTGTGCCCGGCCGCGTCAGTTGGCGTCCCGCCAGTACCCCCGACGTGCGGAGAGGTGCTCGGGCCTGTTCATCGCTGCTTGCAGCTTTAATTAGGGCCCGAGCACCGACAACGTCGGGCCAGCGAAGGCCCTATTGAAACTGTAGTGTTTCTTTTTCTTTTTCTCTCAAATGAATTGCCTTTTTGAGGCCTTTGCCATGCTCAAAAAGTTGTTAAACTTGGCACACTTATCAGACTCGGTGAAAAATTTGATATTTTAAGGGTTTCGGAAAAATGGCTCGCTAGCGCCCCCTAGAAAATTGAAAAAATTGATATCCTTGCTCCGGTTTCACCTACATGTATGAAATTTGGCACACAGATGTAACATGTGGAGACGCACAAAAAAGCCTCTGGGAGGTATGCCCAAAACTCAACAGGAAGTCAGCCATTTTGAATTTAATAGCGATTTTTACGTTTTATACGTAGCGTACTTTTACGAACTCCTCCTACAAATTTTATCCGATCGACTTGATATTTGGTCAGGACCATCTTAAGACCTTAAGGATGAAAAGTTATTCAAATGGTGAGTTTTCATTGAACAATCTGACCGTGGCGTGGCGGCGAAAAAGCGCCTTTCGCCAAAAAACAGGAAGTTGCTGTAACTTTGGCATACCTTTTCCAATCTGCTCTAAATGTCACATGTATAATAAGGGTCCTGGTCTGATGACATCCACATGCAAATTTTGACTCTCAGTCATAGCGCCACCTAGTGGTAACAGGAAATGTCATGTTGTACACGTTGATGTACATCTCCTCAGAAATTAATCACATCTTTACCAAATTAGGTGAGAAAAGCCTTAAGACCTTGATGATGCTTCCTTTCTAAAATTGTGAGTTTTCATCAAATGGCGGCAGCGTGGTGATATGGCGAATTTCGATGAGTCGCCATGAAAAAACAAACCGCTGTAACTGAACTCCAGATGGTCAGATCTTATCCAAATTAATAACATTTGATGATCGTCCCGGCCTGAAGACATCTACAGTCTAATTTTCAATCATACTCATAGCGCCACCTAGTGGCAACAGGAAGTTACTGTCGCCATATTTTGGTGTACTACTGTTAGCAGGTTAACCAGATCCACCTCAAATTTGGTCACAACAATGGTAAGACCTTCATGATGCCAGACAGCGAAGGTTTGTATTTTCGTGAAATGCCGTTGCCGTGGCGACGTATTGTTCGCCATGAAACAGGAAGTTGCTTTTGAGGTGCTAGGATTGCTTAAAAACAAACAAAACTTGGCACACTCATTAACGGCGCTAAAATATGTTAACAGATATGGTTTTGGTGCTTGTGTGTGGCAAGGGGGCTCAATAGCGCCCCCTACAAAATTTCAACAAAGCAGCCCTCGCAGTACGTTTCACCTAGATGTTCGAGATTTGGTAGGCACATGTATCACCCGTAGACTTAAAAAAAAGTCTCTTGGTGCCATGCTCTAAACCCAACAGGAAGTCGGTCATCTTGATTTTTGTGTGAATTTTTCGTATATTTTTGGCTATTTCCAGGCTTTGTACTTTAACGAACTGCTCCTAGAGACTTAACCCGATCAACTTCAGATTTGGTCAGTACAATTTGAAGACCTTTGTGATGAAAAGTTATTCAAATCGTGAGGTTTTTTGAAACGACGTTGACGTGGCGTGGCGGAGAATTTGCATGACTCGCCATTGAAAGACAAAATGTTGTAACTCGACTGTACTTTTTCCAATCTGCCCCAAACTTGAAATACCACATAGTAGTCCAGATCTGAGGACATCTACATGGCAATATTGACTCATAGTCATAGCGCCACCTACTGGCAACAGGAAGTCAGCGTTACGTGACAAACATCATCCGATTCACATGAAATGTACCATGTGTGATCTACGTCATTGTGCTCGTCAGAGTTCCGGTTTCTTTGTGCCTGGCCTGGTGGGTGGGCGTCCCGCGCGTACCCCAGACGCGCTTAGTGGTGCTCGGGCCCGTTCATCGCTGCTTGCAGCTTTAATTAGGGCCCGACCACCGACGAAGTCGGGTCCGAGGACCCTATTGAAACTGTAATGTTTATTATTATTATTATTATTATTATTATTATTATTTTTCTCTCAAATGAATCGCGTTTTTGAGGCCTTTGCCATGCTCGAAAAGTTGTTAAACTTTGCACACTTATCAGACGCAGTGAAAAATTTGATATTTTAAGGGGCTCCAGCTCGGATGTTGCAAAATGGCTCGCTAGCGCCCCCTAGAATATTGGCAAACTTGAGCCCCTCGCTCCGGTTTCACCTACAAGTATGAAATTTGGCAGACAGATGTACCATGATAAGACACACAAAAAAGCCTCTTGGAGGTATGGCCAAAACTCAACAGGAAGTCAGCCATATTGGATTTAATATGCAATTTTGCCCATTTTTTGCGTTTTATAGGCCATGTACTTTAACGAACTCCTCCTGCAGATTACATCAGATCGACTTGAAATTTGGTCAGGACCATCTTAAGACCTTAAGGATGAAAAGTTATTCAAATGGTGAGTTTTCACTGAACGATCTGACCGTGGCGTGGCGGCGAAAAAGCGCCTTTCGCCAAAAAACAGGAAGTTGTTATAACTTTGGCATACATTTTCCAATCTGCTCTAAATTTCACATGTATGATAAGGGTCCTTGCCTGATGACCGCAACATGCAAATTTTGGCTCGCAGTCATAGCGCCCCCTAGTGGTAACAGGAAATGTCATGTTGTACACGTTGATGTACTCTGCCTCAGAAATTAATCACATCTATCTCAAATTAGGTGAGAAAAGCCTTAAGACCTTGATGATGCTTCCTTTCGAAAATTGTGAGTTTTCATCCAATGGCGGCGGCGTGGTGGTATGGCGAATTTCGATGAGTCGCCATGAACAAACAAACCGCTGTAACTCGACTCCAGATGGTCAGATCTTATCCAAATTAATAACATTTGATGAACGTCCCGGCTTGAAGATATCTACAGTCTAATTTTCAATCATACTCATAGCGCGACCTGGTGGCAGCAGGACGTAACTGTCGCGATATTTTGGTGTACTACTCTTAGCAGGTTAACCAGATCAACCTCAAATTTGGTCACAACAATGGTAAGACCTTCGTGATACCAGACAGTGAAGGTTTTGAATTTTCGTGAAATGCCGTTGCCGTGGCGACGTATTGTTCGCCATGAAACAGGAAGTTGCTTTTGAGGTGCTAGGATTGCTTAAAAACAAACAAAACTTGGCACACTCATTAACGGCGCTAAAATATGTTAACAGATATGGTTTTGGAGCTTGTGTGTGGCAAGGGGGCTCAATAGCGCCCCCTACAAAATTTCAACAAAGCAGCCCTCGCGGTACGTTTGACCTAGATGTTCGAGATTTGGTAGGCACATGTATCACCCATAGACTTAAAAAAAAGTCTCATGGTGCCATGCTCTAAACCCAACAGGAAGTCGGTCATCTTGATTTTTGTGTGAATTTTCGTATATTTTTGGCTATTTCCAGGCTTTGTACTTTAACGAACTCCTCCTAGAGACTTAACCCGATCAACTTCAGATTTGGTCAGTACAATCTGGAGACCTTTGTGATGAAAAGTTATTCAAATCGTGAGGTTTTTTGAAACGACGTTGACGTGGCGTGGCGGAGAATTCGCATGACTCGCCATTGAAAGACAAAATATTTTAACTCGACTGTACTTTTTCCAATCTGCCCCCAAACTTGAAATACCACATAGTAGTCCAGATCTGAGGACATCTACATGGCAATATTGACTCATAGTCATAGCGCCACCTACTGGCAACAGGAAGTCAGCGTTACGTGACAAACATCATCCGATTCACATGAAATTTAACATGTGTGATCTACGTCATTGTGCTCGTCAGAGTT
Organism: Sebastolobus alascanus; assembly: GCA_916701645.2. Classification (NCBI taxonomy): domain Eukaryota; kingdom Metazoa; phylum Chordata; class Actinopteri; order Perciformes; family Sebastidae; genus Sebastolobus; species Sebastolobus alascanus. The sequence goes on from CAKAOJ020001355.1 coordinate 12,497, forward strand.
CCGGTTTCATTGTGCCTGGCCTCGTCAGTTGGCGTCCCGCGCGTACCCCAGACGCGCGTAGAGGTGCTCGGGCCCGTTCATCGCTGCTTGCAGCTTTAATTATTATTATTATTCTTTTTCTCTCAGATGAATCGCCTTTTTGAGGCCCTTGCCATGCTGGAAAAGTTGTGAAACTTGGCACACTTATCAGAAGCGGTGAAAAATTTGATATTTTAAGGGTCTCAGATTCGGATTTTGCAAAATGCCTCTCTAGCGCCCCCTAGAAAATTGGAAAACTTGATATCCGTTCTCCGGTTTTACCTACAAGTATGAAATTTGGCAGACAGATGTATCATGTGGAGACGCACAAAAAAGCCTCTGGTAGGTATGCCCAAAATTCAACAGGAAGTCAGCCATTTTGAATATAATATACGATTTTCGCCCATTTTTAGCGTTTTATAGGTCTCGTACTTTAACGAACTCCTCCTACAAATTTAATCCGATCGACTTGATATTTCGTCAGGACCATATTAAGACCTTAAGGATGAAAAGTTATCAAAATGGTGAGTTTTCACTGAACGACCTGACCGTGGCGTGGCGGCCATTTTGGGCCATTCGCCATGAAACAGGAAGTTGTTGTAACTACACTGTACATAATCCGATCTGCCCCAAATTTCTCAGGCATGATGAGGGTCCAGTCCTGAAGACATATACATGTCCATATTGACTCATGGCCCCGCCCCATTACGTTAGCCACGCCCCCTTTCATAAGTCATGAACCGATTGTCGTAGAGTCTTGTGGGAGGTGTCATATCACTCAGCAGAGAGTGCCTGATAAGTTGGTGAAGGTTAACACCGCCCCCTACACATAAGCCCCGCCCCCATGACTAACTAATGAAGCGTTGGTCGTAGACTCTTGTGAGAGGTGTCATATCACTCAACAGAGAGTCCATGTTTCATTGGTGAAGGTTATCCCCGCCCCCTACACATTAGCCCCGCCCACTTTTATCACTCATGAACCGATTGTCGTACATTCTTGTGGAAGGTGTCATATCACTCAGCAGAGAGTGCCTGATAAGTTGGTGAAGGTTAACCCCGCCCCCTACACATAAGCCCCGCCCCCTTGACTAACTAATGAAGCGTTTGTCGTAGACTCTTGTGAGTGGTGTCATATCACTCAGCAGAGTGCCTGATAAGTTTGTGAAGGTTAACCCCGCCCCCTACACATAAGCCCCGCCCCCTTGACTAACTAATGAAGCGTTTGTCGTAGACTCTTGTGAGAGGTGTCATATCACTCAGCAGACAGTGCCTGATTAGTTGGTGAAGGTTAACCCCGCCCCCTACACACAAGCCCCGCCCCCTTGACTAACTAATGAAGCGTTTGTCGTAGACTCTTGTGAGTGGTGTCATATCACTCAGCAGAGAGTGCCTGATAAGTTGGTGAAGGTTAACCCCGCCCCCTACACACAAGCCCCGCCCCCTTGACTAACTAATGAAGCGTTTGTCGTAGACTCTTGTGAGAGGTGTCATATCACTCAGCAGACAGTGCCTGATTAGTTGGTGAAGGTTAACACCGCCCCCTACACATAAGCCCCGCCCCCTTTACTAACTAATGAAGCGTTTGTCGTAGGCTCTTGTGGAGGTGTCATATCACTCAGCAGAGAGTGCCTGATTAGTTGGTGAAGGTTAAACCCGCCCCCTACACATTAGCCCCGCCCCTTTTCATAACACCGTTTGTCGTAGAGTCTTGTGGCAGACGTCGTTGCGCTCGTCGGAGTTCCAATTTCATTGTGCCCGGCCGCGTCAGTCGGCGTCCCGCCAGTACCCCCGACGCGCGGAGAGGTGCTCGGGCCCGTTCATCGCTGCTTGCAGCTTTAATTAGGGCCCGAGCACCGACAACGTCGGGCCAGCGAAGGCCCTATTGAAACTGTAGTGTTTATTATTCTTTTTCTTTTTCTTTTTCTTCTCTCAAATGAATCGCGTTTTTGAGGCCCTTGCCATGCTGGAAAAGTTGTTAAACTTGGCACACTTGTCAGACTCGGTGAAAAATTTGATATTTTAAGGGTCTCGGATTCGGGTGTTGCAAAATGGCTCGCTAGCGCCCCCTAGAAAATTGGAAAACTTGAGCCCCTCCTCCGGTTTCACCTACATGTATGAAATTTGGCAGAGAGATGTAACATGTGGAGACGCACAAAAACGCCTCTTGAAGGTATGCCCAAAACTCAACAGGAAGTCAGCCATCTTGAATTTAATGTGCGAATTTCGCCCATTTTTGCCCGTTTTTGGCGTTTTATAGGCCGTGTACTTTAACGAACTCCTCCTACAGACTTCATCGGATCGACTTGTAATTTGGTCAGGACCATCTTAAGACCTTACGGATGAAAAGTTATCAAAATGGTGAGTTTTCACTGAACGACCTGACCGTGGCGTGGCGGCCATTTTGGGCCATTCGCCATGAAACAGGAAGTTGTTGTTACTACACTGTACATAATCCGATCTGCCCCAAATTTCTCAGACATGATGAGGGTCCAGTCCTGAAGACATATACATGTCCATATTGACTCATGGCCCCGCCCCAATACGTTAGCCCCGCCCACTTTCATAAGTCATGAACCGATTGTCGTAGAGTCTTGTGGAGGTGTCATATCACTCAGCAGAGAGTGCCTGATAAGTTGGTGAAGGTTAACCCCGCCCCCTACACATAAGCCCCGCCCCCTTGACTAACTAATGAAGCGTTTGTCGTAGACTCTTGTGAGAGGTGTCATACCACTCAGCAGAGAGTGCCTGATAAGTTGGTGAAGGTTAACCCCGCCCACTACACATTAGCCCCCCCCTTTACTAACTAATGAAGCGTTTGTCGTAGGCTCTTGTGAGAGGTGTCATATCACTCAGCAGAGAGTGCCTGATTAGTTGGTGAAGGTTAACCCCGCCCCCTACACATAAGCCCCGCCCCCTTGACTAACTAATTAACCATTTGTAGTAGACCCTTGTGAGAGGTGTCATATCACTCAGCAGAAAGTTCCTGATAAGTTGGTGAAGGTTAATCCCGCCCCCTACACATAAGCTCCGCCCCCTTGACTAACCAAAGAAGCGTTTGTCGTAGGCTCTTGTGAGAGGTGTCATATCACTCAGCAGAGAGTGTCTGATAAGTTGGTGAAGGTTAACCCCGCCCACTACACATAAGCCCCGCCCCTTTTCATAACAGCGTTTGTCGTAGAGTCTTGTGGCTGAAGTCGTTGCGCTCGTCAGAGTTCCGGTTTCATTGTGCCCGGCCGCGTCAATCGGCGTCCCGCCAGTACCCCCGACGCGCGGAGAGGTGCTCGGGCCCGTTCATCGCTGCTTGCAGCTTTAATTATTATTCTTTTTCTTCTCTCAAATGAATCGCCTTTTTGAGGCCCTTGCCATGCTGGAAAAGTTGTGAAACTTGGCACACTTATCAGAAGCGGTGAAAAATTTGATATTTTAAGGGTCTCAGATTCGGATTTTGCAAAATGGCTCTCTAGCGCCCCCTAGAAAATTGGAAAACTTGATATCCGTTCTCCGGTTTTACCTACAAGTATGAAATTTGGCAGACAGATGTATCATGTGGAGACGCACAAAAAAGCCTCTGGTAGGTATGCCCAAAACTCAACAGGAAGTCAGCCATCTTGAATTTAATGTGCGAATTTCGCCCATTTTTGCCCGTTTTTGGCGTTTTATAGGCCGTGTACTTTAACGAACTCCTCCGACAGACTTCATCGGATCGACTTGTAATTTGGTCAGGACCATCTTAAGACCTTAAGGATGAAAAGTTATCAAAATGGTGAGTTTTCACTGAACGACCTGACCGTGGCGTGGCGGCCATTTTGAGCCATTCGCCATGAAACAGGAAGTTGTTGGAACTACACTGTACATAATCCGATCTGCCCCAAATTTCTCAGACATGATGAGGGTCCAGTCCTGAAGACATATACATGTCCATAGTGACTCATGGCCCCGCCCCAATACGTTAGCCCCGCCCACTTTCATAAGTCATGAACCGATTGTCGTAGAGTCTTGTGGGAGGTGTCATATCACTCAGCAGAGAGTGCCTGATAAGTTGGTGAAGGTTAACCCCGCCCCCTACACATAAGCCCCGCCCCCTTGACTAACTAATGAAGCATTTGTCGTAGACTCTTGTGAGAGGTGTCATATCACTCAGCAGAGAGTGCCTGATAAGTTGGTGAAGGTTAACCCCGCCCCCTACACATAAGCCCCGCCCCCTTGACTAACTAATGAAGCGTTTGTCGTAGACTCTTGTGAGAGGTGTCATATCACTCAGCAGAGAGTGCCTGATTAGTTGGTGAAGGTTAACCCCGCCCCCTACACACAAGCCCCGCCCCCTTGACTAACTAATGAAGCGTTTGTCGTAGGCTCTTGTGAGAGGTGTCATATCACTCAGCAGAGAGTGCCTGATTAGTTGGTGAAGGTTAACCCCGCCCCCTACACACAAGCCCCGCCCCCTTGACTAACTAATGAAGCGTTTGTCGTAGACTCTTGTGAGAGGTGTCATATCACTCAGCAGAGCGTGCCTGATAACTTGGTGGAGGTTCTCCCCGCCCCCTACACATAAGCCCCGCCCCCTTGACCAACTAATGAAGCGTTTGTCGTAGACTCTTGTGGGAGGTGTCATATCACTCAGCAGAGAGTGCCTGATAAGTCGGTGAAGGTTAACCCCGCCCCCTACACACAAGCCCCGCCCCCTTGACTAACTAATGAAGCGTTTGTCGTAGGCTCTTGTGAGAGGTGTCATATCACTCAGCAGAGAGTGCCTGTTAAGTTGGTGAAGTTGATCCCCGCCCCCTAAACATTAGCCCCGCCCCTTTTCATAACTCCGTTTGTCGTAGAGTCTTGCGGCAGACGTCGCTGCGCTCGTCAGAGTTCCGGTTTCATTGTGCCCGGCCGCGTAAGTCGGCGTCCCGCCAGTACCCCCGACGCGCGGAGAGGTGCTCGGGCCCGTTCATCGCTGCTTGCAGCTTTAATTATGTTTATTTTATTATATTAGGGCCCGAGCACTGACCGCAGGTCTGCGAAGGCCCTATTGTAATTGGTCCGTTTATTAGGGCCCGAGCACTGACCGCAGGTCTGCGAAGGCCCTATTGTAATTGGTCCGTTTATTATTATTATTATTATTAGGGCCCGAGCACCGACGAAGTCGGGTCCGAGGACCCTATTGAAACTGTAAGGTTTATTATTATTATTATTATTATTATTATTATTATTTTTCTCTCAAATGAATCGCGTTTTTGAGGCCTTTGCCATGCTCGAAAAGTTGTTAAATTTGGCAGACTTGTCAGACTCGGTGAAAAATTTGATATTTTAAGGGTCTCGGATTTGGGTGTTGCAAAATGGCTCGCTAGCGCCCCCTAGAAAATTGGCAAACTTGAGCCCCTCGCTCCGGTTTCACCTACAAGTATGAAATTTGGCACACAGATGTAACATGTTGAGACGCACAAAAAAGCCTCTTGGAGGTATGGCCAAAACTCAACAGGAAGTCAGCCATATTGGATTTTATATGCGATTTTGCCCATTTTTTGCGTTTTATAGGCCGTGTACTTTAACGAACTTCTCCTCCAGATTTCATCAGATCGACTTGAAATTTGGTCAGGACCATCTTAAGACCTTAAGGATGAAAAGTTATTCAATTGGTGAGTTTTCATTGAACAATCTGACCGTGGCGTGGCGGCGAAAAAGCGCCTTTCGCCAAAAAACAGGAAGTTGCTGTAACTTTGGCATACCTTTTCCAATCTGCTCTAAATGTCACATGTATGATAAGGGTCCTGGTCTGATGACATCCACATGCAAATTTTGACTCTCAGTCATAGCGCCACCTAGTGGTAACAGGAAATGTCATGTTGTACACGTTGATGTACATCTCCTCAGAAATTAATCACATCTTTACCAAATTAGGTGAGAAAAGCCTTAAGACCTTGATGATGCTTCCTTTCGAAAATTGTGAGTTTTCATCAAATGGCGGCACCGTGGTGATATGGCGAATTTCGATGAGTCGCCATGAAAAAACAAACCGCTGTAACTCAACTCCAGATGGTCAGATCTTATCCAAATTAATAACATTGATGATCGTCCCGGCCTGAAGACATCTACAGTCTAATTTCAATCATACTCATAGCGCCACCTAGTGGCAACAGAAGTTACTGTCGCCATATTTTGGTGTACTACTGTTAGCAGGTTAACCAGATCCACCTCAAATTTGGGTCACAACAATGGTAAGACCTTCATGACGCCAGACAGCGAAGGTTTTGTATTTTCCGTGAAATGCCGTTGCCGTGGCGACGTATTGTTCGCCATGAAACAGAAGTTGCTTTTGAGGTGCTAGGATTGCTTAAAAACAAACAAAACTTGGCACACTCATTAACGGCGCTAAAATATGTTAACAGATATGGTTTTGGTGCTTGTGGTGGCAAGGGGGCTCAATAGCGCCCCCTACAAAATTTCAACAAAGCAGCCCTCGCGGTACGTTTGACCTAGATGTTCGAGATTTGGTAGGCACATGTATTACCCTGTAGACTTCACAAAAAAGTCTCTTGGTGCCATGCTCTAAACCCAACAGGAAGTCGGTCCATCTTGATTTTTGTGTGAATTTTTCGTAGATTTTGGCCATTTCCAGGCTTTGTACTTTAACGAACTGCTCCTAGAGACCTAACCCGATCAACTCAGATTTGGTCATACAATCTGAAGACCTTGTGATGAAAAGTTATTCAAATCTTGAGGTTTTTGAAACGACGTTGACGTGGCGTGGCGGAGAATTGCATGACTCGCCATTGAAAGACAAAATGTTGTAACTCGACTGTACTTTTTTCCAATCTGCCCCAAACTTGAAATACCACATAGTAGTCCAGATCTGAGGACATCTACATGGCAATATTGACTCATAGTCATAGCGCCACCTACTGGCAACAGGAGTCAGCGTTACGTGACAAACATCAACCGATTCAGATGAAATTTACATTGTGGGATCTACGTCATTGTGCTCGTCAGAGGTCCGGTTTCATTGTGCCTGGCCGCGTCGGTTGGCGTCCCGCGCGTACCCCAGACGCGCGGAGAGGTGCTCGGGCCCGTTCATCGCTGCTTGCAGCTTTAATTATTATTATTATTCTTATTATTTTTAGGACAAAGTAATCGCAGTTTTGAGGGGCTAAAGGTGCTCGGAAAATGAAATAATTTTGCACATGTATCAGGACTGGTGAAAAATTTGATATTTTCTGGGTCTCTTGCTGGGATGTGACAAAATGGCTCGATAGCGCCCCCTACAAAATTGCTAACATTGAGCCCCTCGTTGTGGTTTCACCTAGAAGTATGAAATTTGACAGGTATATGCAACATGTTGAGACGTACAAAAAAGCCTCTTGGAGGTATACCATAAACCCAACAGGAAGTCAGCCATATTGAATTGAATGTGTTATTTTAGGGTATTTTTTGCCATTTACAGGCACTATACTTTAACGAACTAGTCCTAGAGTTGTAACCCGATCGACTTCAAATTTGGTCAGTACAGTCTTAAGACCTTTGTGATGAAAAGTTGTTCGAATCTTTCATTTTCATCGAACTATGTTGCCGTGTCGTGGCGGCAAAAAAGCGCCTTTCGCCAAAAAACAGGAAGTTGCTGTAACTTTGTCGTACATTAACCAATCTGCTCCAAATCTCCCATGCCTGATAAACATCCATCCCTGATGACATCCACATGCAAATTTTGGTTCGCAGTCATAGCGCCACCTACTGGCAACAGGAAATGTCATGTTTTGCATGCTGATGTACTCTGCCTCACAAACTAATCAGATCCACCTCAAATTAGGTCAGGAAAGCCTTAAGCCCTTGATGATGCTTCCATGTGAAGATTGTGAGGTTTCGTCGAATGGCGGCGCCGTGGCGGCATGGCGAATTTCGATGACTCGCCATTACAAAACAAACCTCTGTAACTCGACTCCAGATGGCCAGATCTTTTCCAAATTTCTGACGTTTGATGAGCGTCCCAACCTGAAGACATCTACAGGAACATTTTGAATCATACTCATAGCGCCACCTATTGGCAACAGGAAGTTACAGTCGCTCTATTTTGGCGTGCTACTCTTAGCAGGTTAACCAGATCCACTATAAATTTGGTCAGCGTGGTGTTAAGAAGTTCTTGATGCCAGCCTGCAAAGCTTTTTAGCTTTCGTTGAGCGTACTTGCCGTGGCGACGCATCATTCGCCATGAAACAGGAAGTTGTTTTTCAAGGGCTAGATATGCTTGTAAATGAACGAATCTCGGCACACTCGTTAACGGTTCTGAAATGTGTTAACGGATATGGTTTTTGTGCTTTGGTGTGGCAAGGGAGCTCGATAGCGCCCCCTACAAAATTTCAACGAAGCAGCCCTCGCAGTACGTTTTACCTAGATGTTCGAGATTTGGGAAGCACATGTATCACTCGTAGACTTAAAAAAAAGTCTCTTGGTGCCATGCTCTAAACCCAACAGGAAGTCGGCCATCTTGATTTTTGTGTGATTTTTTCGTATATTTTTGGCCATTTCCAGTCTTTGTACTTTAACGAACTAGTCCTACAGACTTAACCCGATGAACTTCAGATTTGGTCAGTACAATCTAAAGATCTTTGTGATGAAAAGTTGTTCAAATCGTGAGGTTTTTTGAAACGGCGTTGACGTGGCGTGGCGGAGAATTTACATGACTCGCCATTGAAAGACAAAATGTCGTAACTCGACTGTACTTGGTCCAATCTGCCCCAAACTTGACCTACCACATAGTAGTCCAGACCTGAGGACATCTACATGGCAATATTGACTCATAGTCATAGCGCCACCTACTGGCAACAGGAAGTTAGCGTTACGTGACAAACATCATCCGATTCACATGAAATTTACATTGTGTGATCTACACTTGATAAAAAGCAACATAATGCATTTTTAGCCCATGTTCTCTAGCGCCACATAGTGGACACAGGAAGTGGTGAAAAAATTGCAATATGACATTTCCTGTGCCACTCAATCCACACAGGAAATAACGTCTCACTTGTGCGTGCAGTGTCCGATGGTCACTGAAATCTACGGGTGTGTCGACCGGCGTCCCGCCAGTACCCCCGGCGTGCGGGAAGGTGCGAGGGCCCGTTCATCGCTGCTTGCAGCTTTAATTATTATTAGGGTTTATGCCCCGAAGGGGCTAAACCCTATTGAGTTTGTGTGAATTTATTAGGGCATTTTGCCCTGAAGGGCAAACCTATGATTTAGTTGATATATATTATTGTTTCACCTTTGAGCAAATTTCGCAGATGAAAACAGCTAAAACTGAATAGCCCAAATAACTGGAAATGGAAATTTAACGCTTCACGAAATCCAATTCGGCAAATGGACACTGCAATCACGCTCAAACACGATTTTGAAATGGCACCCTCTAGACCGTAACGATTACTTGAAATTTGACAAATGTCAACTCCTTGATCTACATAAACCCTGGGACACTAAATCCCTAACTTTTCGCCATTTGAATTTTTTGAAAAAAATTTTGACATCTCTCCTAAACCATAGGTCCATTGTACAAATTTTTGGATATTATTGGATAAAGCCATCAAAAGTTACAAAAGCTTTTTCAACTATTGGTTATAAGATAGTGATAACAAACTTTTCACTGGGGGTACGGAATTAGCCATAATTCTTGACCATTAGTCTAATCAATAAACTTGTATCTCAGTACGTGTTGGGAAAAGTTACAAAATTTACCCTGCTCTGGGGGCAAAAACATAAAAACTTGTACCTCAAGATCTGGTGGCAGAATTTCATAAATTTAGTCACATGCTTGGGGGCAGTAATAAGCTGAGTGTCAATTGATGGTGCAATGGGCGTGGCCTATTAGCATTTTATGCTAAATTTGCCTTTGCTCAATTTGCTGAGGTGAAGTGACATGAAACTTGGTACCAAATGTACATGTGCCTAACTCACATAAAATTGACCCCAATTGGCCTATGGTGGCACACATTTTCTAAAATTTAAACGCCTTGCCCCCCACATTATTCTTATTGACATGAATTGACACAATGTTCAACTCCATGTGTTTACAAAAAACCTCTTGGACCTCTAAAGTCTGCCTCCTAATTTTCCCCATCTTGATTGAAAAACACATTTTGACATTCTCCTAAATCTACGTCATTGTACAAATTCGTGATCTTACTGGAGAAGATCATGAAAGTTATAAAGCTTGTTCAATCTCATGGCTTTTTAAGAAATTGCCAATGAACTTTAAAGGGGCGTGGCTTGAAACTCATAGAAAGTTTCCAATGTTAGCCCATTCCCAAACTGGCAGAAATTTCATAGGGTACCTGAAACTCCCGAAAGTTTGTTCAAATCCCACTGACCAAACCATGCCAAGATTTCATGGGCCTACACGTAATTTGCCACAAATAATGGGATTGCCCAGCTTCACAAACTAGAAATTTTATTGACTGTTAAATTACAAAGTGCCAAAGATATGACTGCGGCTTTAGATGAAAACGAAATGCTCTACGTGTAATAGAAAAACGGGTCATTGCTCTCCTTCTTTATACAGATTAAACCGGTGAAATAGTGCTTTTAAGCCCAAAACCGATACGCTGCTAATGGTTTGATTTCAGGTGCTTCAGCTCTTACGAAAAAGGGCTAAACCCGGACTGCGTTGCGCTGTAATTAGGGTTTATGCCCCAAGGGGCTAAACCCTATTGATTTTGAATTTATTATTAGGGTTATCCCGAAGGGGCTAAACCCTTTGAGTGTGGAATTTATATTATATTTATTATTATAATATTTGACATATGCTGGCTCAATTTGCCGGAGCTGGAATGAGCTAAAAACATGAAACTTGGCACAATAATGAAATGATTGAAATGCTCTCCAAGAAATGAAAGCCACTGGCGCTTAATTAACGTCAACCGGATTTTGGAAAGCCACGCCCCTCCACCGTAAGTCCATTACTTAAATTTACCCATTCCACTCCGTTGATTAAAAAACCTCTTGGACCACTAAAGTCCGCCTAACTAGAATTTCGCATTTAATTTTTGAAAAACAATTTTTGCATCACACCTAAACCGTAGGTCCATTGGTCAAATTTGTCAACATTATTCATTAAGCCACAAAAGTTATCAAAAACTTGATATCTCATTGCTTTGAATAATATAACAATTTTCACTGGGGGTTTGGAAGTTACCTAATTCATTACTTACTATGTCAAATCTTGGTGAACTTCGTGCGTGTTTGGGAATAGTTACAAAATTTTCTCAACCCATTGGGGGCCAAAATATCAAAAACTTGTACCTAGATCTGGTGGAGAATTTTATCAAATTTAACATTTGGGGACCAGTATTGCTAAGATTGAGTGCATTTGATCGGTCAATGAGCTGGCTATTTAGCTTTATGCTAAATTATGCTTTGTTCAATTAGCTATGACTGAAGGCTAGAGACATGAAACTTGTCCTTAGTTGGACTCTGACAAATTTCCAAAAATTGATCCAAATTGCCTGATGGTGGCTACAACATTTTCAAGCCGGACCCTCACACAATAATCCATTGACTTGAAACTTGACAAACGTGCTTGAATGTTTCTACAAAAACCTTTGACTCTAAAGTCTGCTCTAAATTTCTGTGAATATTTGAAAAACACATTTTTGAAATCTCCTCCAAATCTCGTCATTGTCAAACATTCTGGATTTACTGAAAAGTTCTCTAAAGTATCAAAAGCTTGTGATACTATGTGTTCAATATGACCAATGAACTTTAAAGGGGGGTTCCACATCAATGACTAATCCCAACTTGACCCATTTCCAAACTGGCAGAAATTTCATGGAGACCTGAACATTCCCGAAAGTTCATCAATGCCACTAGAGCGCCAACGATCGAATTTCATGGCCTATTAAATTTCCCAAAAATCAATGAATTCGTCCCAGTTCCGAACTTGATGGATATTTTAATTGACCTGTTGAAATGACCAAAAGCAGAATTACTGGCGGGACTTTGAGGTGAATACAGAAAGGCTGCATACTGTAATAATGAAACAAGGGTGTGATTGGTCTCCTCCTTCTTTATCAGATTAAAACGGTGAAATGACTAGATTGTTTGTAAACCCAAAATCGATACTGCTGCTCTGTTTATTTAGTATTCCCTGTTGAGCGTAAAACGGATAAACCGCGAACTGCCTTGCGGCTTAATATTACTTGAATATATGAATTGACTTATGCGCTCAATTTGCTGAGCTGGAATGAGCTAAAAAATGAAACTTGGCATAAACCGGAAATGATTGCAAATGCTACCAAGGACATCTAATCGGCCACATGGGGTGTAATTAAGCTCAAACCGCGATTTTGGAAAGCACGCCCCTCGCACAAAGTCCGTTGACTGAAATTTGCAATTGCATCCTTATCTAAAAAACCTCTTGGACCACTAAAGTCCGCTAACTAGATTTTCCCCATTTTGAATTTTTGAAAACACAATTTTATCACACCTAAACCGTAGTCCATTGGTCCAAATTTGTGCAAACATTATTGGATAAGCCCATCAAAATTTATCAAAAGCTTTCTGATACTCATTGTTTAAATAATAATCAAATTTTACTGGGCGGAGCTTATGGAAATTAGCCATAATTCATTGCTTGCTAATGAAATCTTGGTAAATATCTTGTCCTGTTTGGGAATGGGACCAAACAAATTCTTGCCATATGGCGCAAAATTATCAAAACTTGTACCTCAAAATGGTGCAGAATTTCAAATTTAATGACATTTGGGGAAAGTTTAACCAAGATTGAAGGTATATTGATCGTGCATGTGGGCGTGGCCTATTTAGCATTTACTAAATTGCCTTTTCAATTTGCTTGACGAATGGCTGAGCTGAAACTTGGTACAATTTACATGCCTCAAATTTCATGAAAATTGACCAAATTGGCCACATGTGCGCTACAACATTTCAAGCCAAGCCCCCTCACACCAAAGTCCCTCATGTGAATTTGACAGCATTGCTGCAATGAGCTCTAAAAAAGCCTCTTGGACCTCTAAAGTCTGCCTCCTAGATTTTCTCCATTTGAATGCAAAAACACTTTTAGATCACTCCTAAACTTATCCGATTGTACCAAAATTCTGGGATCATTACTGAACAGATATCTAAAGCATCAAAAGCTGTTGATCTAATGTCGTCAAGATTTGACCAATGAATTTAAAGGGCGTTGGCACATCAATGAAACTCACAACATGGCCCATTTTCGAAACTGCAAAGTTAAGGGCCTAAAATTCCCTAAATTTCTTAAATCGCCCTAGGGGCCCACCAGCTCCAAAGATTTGATGGGCCTTTATGAATTTCCCAAAAATCAATGGGATCGTCCCAGCTTACCAAACTGATGGATTAATTGACCTGTTGAAATGACCAAAAGCCAGAAATATGACTGGCGGTTTGAGTGTAACTCAGAAGGCTGCATACAGTGTAATAATGAAACAAGTTGATTGGTCTCTCCTTGTTATCAGATAACCGTGAAATGACTAGTTTTGCTTTGAAGCCCAAAATTCGATCACTGGCTCGTGGTTTGATTTCAGCTCCGGTTGACCCAAAAGGGCTAAACCCGCGAATCCGCTTGCGGTGTAATTTTAGGGTTTATCCCGAAGGGGCTAAACCATTGATTTGTGTGAATTATATTATATTTGTTATCTGCCTTGAGGCTCAATTTGCCGTGAATAAAAGAGCCAAAAACATGAAAGTTGGCACAATAACTGGAAACGATATTTAACACATTTACGAAATATGACCCAAATCGCCCATGGGAGCTAATCAACTCAAACATGCGATTTTGGAAAGCCACGCCTCGAACTAAGTCCGATTGACTATTTGAACACCACTCGCGATCTCAAAAAACCTCTGGACCCTAAAGTCCGCCTAACTAATTTTCCGCCATCTTGAATTTTTTGGAAAAACATTTTTGACATCCGCCTAAACCTAGGTCCATTGCTACCAAATTTTCGTGGACATTATTGGAGAAGAACATCAAAAGTTATCAAAAGTTTTTCATTTCATGTCATAAGTTGGAAAATCTTTACTGGGGAGATATCAGAAATTAGCTAATTCATTGACCTTAGTCAATCATCAAAACTTGGTAATATCTTCAGTACGTGTTTGGGAATGGTGTACAAACTTTGCTACCCATAGGGGGGCCAAAACATCAAAAATTGACCTCAAGATCTGGTGGCGAATTTCAGCAATTTGGTAACATCTCTGGGGCATATTAACTAAATCTGAAGTGAATTGGTGCATGGGCTGCCATTTACATTTTACTAAATTATGCCTTTGCTCAATTTGCTGTGACCTAAGACTAGAGACTGAAACTTGGTACCATAATTAATGAGTCTAATCTTACCTAAAATTGACCCCAATTGGCCTTGTGGCACAGCATTTTCAAATTTTAAAAAGCCCCCCTCACACATATTCTTTTGAATGGAATTTGACAACATTTACCCCATGTGTCTAAAAAACCTCTTGACCCTCCAAATCTCGCCAGATTTTCTCCATTTAAATTTGAAAACACATTTTTGAATCTCTCTAAATCTACCCGATTGCTACCAAACTTCGTGACTATTATTGGAACAAGACTCTAAAGTTATCAAAAGCTTTGAATCTCATTGGTTTAATTTGACCAATGAACTTTAAAGGGGCTGGTTGACACAATGCGCAATCCAAAATTTGGGCCATCGTCTCGAAACTGGCAAAATGGTTCATAGGGTACCTGAAACATTCCCAAAGTTTCATTAAATCACCACTGGGCCGCCCAGGTCCAAAATTTGCATGCGAAATCACGAATTTCACACAAATCAATGGAGTGCTTCCATCTTACCAAATTATGGAAATTTTAATTACCTGTTAAAACGTCCACAAAATGCCAAGAAATTGGTGGCAAGACTTTATGTGAACCGAAAGCTCATGCTGTAATATGAAACAAGGTGTGATTGGTCTACTCCTCTTTTACAGAATTAAACCAGGTGAAATGACAAATTTTGCTTAAGAAGCCCAAATTCGATCTGCTGTATGGCTTTATTTAGTCTTCCTATTTTGGGAAAAAGGGCATAAACCCGGAACCGCTTGGGCTAATTATATATTAATTAATTTAATATTTGATATCTGGCTCAAATGCCTGAGCTGGAATGAGCTAAAAACATGAAATTGCCAAAACGGAAATTGTGCAAATGCTTCTCAAGGAATATGACATACGCCAGTTGCGCTTAATTAACCTCAAACAGCATTTTGGAAAACCACGCCCCTCGCACCTAAGTCCATTGACTTGAAATTTTACAATTTCCATCGGTTCTAAAAAAGCCTTTGGACCCTAAATCCGCCAACAATTTTCCCATTTAATTTTTTGAAAAACCATTTGATATCTCCTCTAAACCATAGGTCATTGGTCCAAATTTGGCAAAATATTGATTAGCCGATCAAAAGTTACAAAAGCTTATATCTCATTGCTTTTGAGATAATATCAACAAACTTTTATGGGCGGATTTCGGAAATTAGCTAAATCATTACCATTGTCATCACATATTGGGTACAAACTTCATGCTGTTTGGGAATGGTGTACAAAGCATATTGTGACCCATTTGGGGGCAAAATTATCAAAAATTGACCTCAAGATTGGTGGAAAATGGATCAAATTTAGTCAATGCTTGGGGGCAATATAACCAAGATCTGAAGTTCATATTGTGGTGTAAGTGGGCGCATTAAGCTTTTACTAAAAATCTTGTCAATTTGCTGAGTGGAACCATACAGCTGAAACTTGTACCATAGTCCGAAATTATGACATAATCTTCCAAAAATATGAACCAATTGGCCTGAGTGCGCTAAACTTTTAAGGCCGGCCCCTCCACAATAGTCCATGATTGAAACTTAAACACCGTGCTGCTGAATGTTCTCAAAAAACCTCTTGGACCTCTGAATCTCCTCTAGATTTTCGACATGTTGAATAGTTTGAAAAACATTTTAGAATCCACCTAAATCACGTCCGATTGCTCCAAAATTCTGTAACATTACTGGAACAAGTTCATCTAATTATCAAAAGCTGTTGATCTCATGTCGTTTTTAGATATTGACAATGAAATTTAAAGGGGTGCCTTGGCAAATCAATAGGCAACTCCAAACTGTGGGCCCATTTTCGAAACTGGCAAAATGTTCATAGGAGTACCTAAAATTCCCTAAATTTCGTTGAATGACCACTAGGGCGCCACCAGATCCAAAGATTTGATGGCCTATTATGAATTCGCAAAAATCAAGATTCGTCCCAGCTTACCAAACTTAGGATAGTTTAATTGACCTTTAAATGACCAAAATGCAAGAAATTGACTCGGGACTTTATGTAATACAGAAAGTGCATAACTTATATGAAACAAAGGTTGATTGGTCTCTCTCTTTATACAGGATTAAAACGGTGAAATGATAGTTTTGTTGGAACCCAAAATTCGTCATGCTGCTCTGTTTATTTAGTCTTCCCTGTTGAGGAAAAAGGGCTAAACCCGCGAATGCGTGCTGTAATTATAATATTTTATATTTATTATTTTTGGAAAATAATCGCATTTTGAGGGCTAAAGGTGATGGAAAAAAAAAATTTTCACATTACAGGACTGGTAAAAATTATATTTTTGGGTTCTCCAGAGTTGTGACAAATGGCTATAGCACCCTAAATCTAAATAGCCCCTGTTGTGGTTTACCTAAAGTATAAATTTGAAGTATATGCAACTGTTGAGACGGAAAAAAAGCTCTTGAGGATACCATAAACCCAACAGGAGTCAGCCATGTAACGAATGTCTTAATTTGGTATTTTTTGCTTTACAGACTATCTTAACGAACTGTCCTATTGTAACCGATCATTCAAATTTGGCAGACAGCTAAGCCTTTGTGTGAAAACTGTTCGAATTTTCATTTTCATCAATAGTGCCGTTCGTGCGCAAAAAATGCCTTTCACAAAAAGAAGTTGCTCACTTTTCGTACGAAGCATCTGCCCAATCTCCATGCCTGAAAACATCCATCCATGTATCCACTGCAAATTTGGTTGATCTACCCAAATACTGGCAACAGGAAATGTAGTTTGATGCGCTACTTGATCAAACTAATAGATCCACCTATGGCAGGAAAGCTTAAGCCCTTGATGATGCTTCCATGTGAACCTTGTAAGTTTCGTCAATGGGCCGTGGCCGAATGGCGAATTTGATGACCGCCATTCAAAACAAACTCTTACCGACTTCGAAGGCCAGATCTTTTCCAACTTCTGACTTGATGGTCCACCTAGACTAGAACTTTTGAATCAACATACGCCACCTATTGGCAACAGGAAGTTAAGTAGCTTTTTTGGCGTGCTACCTGAAGTTACCAGATCCCTATAAATTTGGCAGCTGGTTTAAGAAGTCTTGATGCCGCTGAAAGTTTTTAGTTCTTGAAGTACTTGCCTGGCACATCTTCGCCATGAAACAGGAAGTTTTTTTCAAGGGCTTATCTTGTAAATGAACGATCTCGGCACACTCGTTAACGTTCTGAAATGTGTAACGGATAGTTTTTCCTGTGTGCAAGGGAGCTAAGCGCCCCCAAAATTTCAACAAAGTCCTCCAGTACATTTTACCTAAATGTTCGAGATTTGGGAACCTGTTTCGTAGACTTAAAAAAAATCTCTTGGTCCAGCTTAAACCCAACGAACTGGCCAGATTTACGTGACTTTAATATTTTGGACATTTCAAATCTTTGTATAAACGACTGTCCTAAGACGTAACCCGAAACTTCAGATTTGGTCAGTAAATTAAAGATCTCTGAAATTGTTCAAATGAGTTTTTGAAACGGTTGACTGGGTGCGAAATTTCAGACTCCCATGAAAGCCAAAGTGAACTGGAATGTACTTGTCAACTGCCCCAAACTACCTACACAATAGTCCAGCCTGAGGACATCACATGGCATATTACCATAGTCATGGCCACCTACTGGCAACAGGAAGTTACTACGTGACAAACACATCCGATTCCATGACATTTACTTGTTGACTACATATAAAAAAGCAACATAATGCATTTTTGCCCATGTTCCCTAGGCCACATATGGACAGGAAGTGGTGAAAAAATTGCAATGACATTTCTGTGCACCAAGGCCCAGAAATAACGTCCACTTGTGCGTGCATGTCCGATGGTCACTAATCTACGGTGTGCAAGGTCCGCCAGGCCCCGGTGCGGGAAGGCGAGGGCCCTTCATCGACTTGAGTTTAATTATTAGGGCCCGAGCACCGACGAAGTCGGGTCCAGACCCTATTGAAACTTAAGTTTATTATTAGGGCCCAGATCGTGGTTAAGGCCCAATGAATTGGTCCAGTTTTAGGTATTGAAATATAATTATTTTCTTATTTTTAGGAAAGTAACCATTTTGAGGTTAAAGGTTCTGGAAAATAAAAAATTTTGCCATGTTCAGGACGGTGAAAAATTTATATTTCGGCTCTTGTGGGATGTGACAAAATGGCTCGATTGCCCCCTACAAAATTGCTAACATTGAGCCCCTCTTTGGTTTCACCTAGAAGTATGAAATTTACGGTATATGCAACATTTGAGCGTAAAAAAAGCTTTGAGGTTACCATAAACCCAACGGAAGTCACATCTGATTAAGTTATTTTAGGGATTTTTGCATTTACAGGCAATTTTTAACGAACTAGTCCTAGGTTGTACCCATCGACTTCAAATTTGTCGACAGCATAAGACCTTTGTGATAAAATTGATTCAATCTTTCATTTCATCGAACATTGCCTGTCGTGGCTGCAAAAAAGCGCCTTTCGCCAAAAAACAGGAAGTTGTAACTTTGTCATACAATTGCTCCAAACTCCCATGCCTAAAAAATCCATCCCTGCTGACGTCACTGCAAATTTTGGTTGCCATAGCGCCCTACTGGCAACAGGAAATGTCATTTTTGCATTGATGTACTCTGCCTACAAACTAATCGACCCCTCAAATTAGGCGAAACTAGCCTGATGCTTCCATTAAATTTGAGTTTCGTCGAATGGCGGCGCCGTGGCGCTGGCAAATTTCTGATCGCCATTACAAAACAAACCCTTACTGATCAGTGCCAATCTTTTCCAAATTCTGAGTTTGATGACGTCCCAACCTGAAGAATGCAGGACATTTTGAACGTTACTAGGCCACCTATTGGACAGGAGTTAGTGTCTATTTGGCTGCTATCTAGCGTTAACCAGATCCAAAATTTGGTCAGCGGGGTTAAGAAGTTTTGATGCCAGCCTGAAAGCTTTTTAGCTTTCGTGAGCGTACTTCCGTGGCGACGCTCTTCGCCATGAAACAGGAAGTGTTTTTAAGGGCTGATATGTTGTAAATGAAGAACCGGCACACTCGTTACGGATTGAAATGTGTAACGGATATGTTTTTTCTGTGTGGCAAGGGTCGATAGCGCCCCCTACAAAATTTCAACGAAGATCCCTCCAGTACGTTTTCCTAAATTTCGAGATTTGGGAGCACATGTTACTGTACTTAAAGAAAATTCTTGGCCATCTCTAAACCACAGGAATGGCCTCAGATTTTGATTTTTCAATTTTTGGCCATTTACAGTCTTTGTATAACGAATAGTCCTACAGACTAACCCATGAACTCAGATTTGGTGTACAATTAAATTTAATGAAAATTGTCAAACTGAGTCTTTGAAACGGCTTGACTGGCTGGCGAAATTTACAGACCCTTGAAGACAAAAGTCGTAACCATGACTTGGCCAATCTGCCCCAAACTACCTACAAAGTAGTCCAACTGGACATACACATGGCAATTATGAATTTACTGTGCTCCTACTGGCAACAGGAAGTTACGTTAGTGTTAAAACACGTTCACATGACATTTACATTGTGTGACTCATTGAAAAAAGCAACATAATGCATTTTTAGCCCAGTTCTCTACGCCACATGTGGCACGGAATGGTGAAAAAATTGCAATTGACATTTCCTGGCCACTCAATCCACACCGAAAAGTCTCACTTGGCGTGCAGTGTCCGATGGCACTAAATCTCGGGTTGTGACGGGTCCCCCAGGCCCCACCGTGGGAAGGTGCAGGGCCCGTTCATGCTGCTTGCAGCTTTAATTATTATTATTGGGTTTATGCCCCGAAGGGGCTAACCCTTGAGTTTGTGCGTTGTATTGACTATTATGTTGTCTAAATTGCGGCTCAATTTGCCGATGGGAATGAGCTAGAAACATAAACTTGGCCCAATAACTGGAAATTGCAAATGCTTCCAAGGAATATGACTCCAATCGGCCCAGGTGGCGCTGTAATTAACGCTCAAACACGGATTTCGAAAAGCCCCCCTCACACTAAGTCCGATTGACTTGAAATTTGACACACATGTCCAGCTCCTTGTGATCTACAAAAAAGCCTCTGGGACCATAAGTCCGCCTAACTAGATTTTCCGCCATCTTGAATTTTTTGAAAAACACATTTTTGACATCTCCTCCTAAACCGTAGGTCCGATTGCTACCAAATTTTCTGTGGATCATTATTGGATGAAGCTCATCTAAAGTTGCATAAAGCGTGTTGATATGTCATTGCGTTTTGAAGCTGTTGACCAACAAACTTTTCACTGGGCGGGGCTTATTAGGAAATTGGCCATAATTCATTGACCATTAATCTGATCATCATAAATCTTGGTAGATATCTTCAATACGTGTTTGGGAATAGGCATCCAAAAGCATTTCTCGCTCGACCCATAGGGGGCGCCAAAATCATCAAAAACTTGTACCTCAACATCCGGTGGACAGAATTTTATCAAATTTGGCACACATGCTCTGGGGGCCAGTATTAACTAAGATCTGAAGTGTCATATTGATCGGTGCAAGTGGGCGTGGCCTATTTAGCATTTTATGCTAAATTATGCCTTTGCTCAATTTGCTGTGAGCTGGAACGAGCTAGAGACATGAAACTTGGTACCATAACTGTACATCATGTCATAATGCTTCACGTAAAATATGATCCAAATTGGCCACACGGTGGCGCTACAACATTTTTCAAGGCCAGCCCCCTCACACCATAAGTTCGATTGATTTGAAATTTGACAGACATGTGTTGCTGAATGTGCTCTACAAAAAAGCCTCTTGGACCACTTAAGTCCGCCTTCTAGATTTTCCTCCATTGTGAATAATTTGAAAAACCCATTTTTGACATCTCCTCCTAAACCGTAGGTCTGATTGCTGGCAAATTTTCTGTGGAACATTATTGGACCAGTCTCATCTAAAGTTGCATAAATGAGGTTGATATCTCATTGCGTTTTCAAGATATTGACCAATGAACTTTAAAGGGGCGTGGCTTAGCACATCAATACAGCTAATTCCACAACTGTTAGGCCCATCTTCTCGAAACTGGCAGAATATGTTCATAGGAGTACCTGAAACGTACCCTGAAAGTTTCGTTCAAATCGACCACTAGGAGGCGCCACCAGGCCCAAAGATTTGCATGGGCCTATCACGAATTTCGCCACAAATCAATGGGAGTTCGTCCCAGCTTCACCAAACTTGATGGATATTTTAATTGACCTGTTGAAATGTCACCAAAATGCCAAGAAATATGACTGGCGGGACTTTGAGTGTGCAAATACAGAAAGGCTGCATACAGTGTAATAATGAAACAAGGGTGTGATTGGTCTCACTCCTTCTTTATACAGATTTAAACCAGGTGAAATAACTTTGCTTTGTGAAGCCCAAAACCCGATCACTGCTGCTCGTGCCTTTGATTTCAGGTGCTTCCGCTGTTGAGCGAAAAAGGGCATAAACCCGCGAACTGCCGCTTGCGGCTGTAATTATTATTATTATTATTTTTCTCTCAAATGAATCGCGTTTTTGAGGCCTTTGCCATGCTGGAAAAGTTGTTAAATTTGGCAGACTTGTCAGACTCGGTGAAAAATTTGATATTTTAAGGGTCTCGGATTCGGGTGTTGCAAAATGGCTCGCTAGCGCCCCCTAGAAAATTGGCAAACTTGAGCCCCTCGCTCCGGTTTCACCTACAAGTATGAAATTTGGCACACAGATGTAACATGTTGAGACGCACAAAAAAGCCTCTTGGAGGTATGGCCAAAACTCAACAGGAAGTCAGCCATATTGGATTTAATATGCAATTTTGCCCATTTTTTGCGTTTTATAGGCCGTGTACTTTAACGAACTCCTCCTCCAGATTTCATCAGATTGACCTGAAATTTGGTCAGGACCATCTTAAGACCTTAAGGATGAAAAGGTATTCAATTGGTGAGTTTTCACTGAACGACCTGACCGTGGCGTGGCGGCGAAAACGCGCCTTTCGCCAAAAAACAGGAAGTTGTTGTAACTTTGGCATACATTTTCCAATCTGCTCTAAATTTCGCATCTGTGATGAGGGTCCTAGCCTGATGACATCCACATGCAAATTTTGGCTCGCAGTCATAGCGCCACCTAGTGGTAACAGGAAATGTCATGTTGTACACGTTGATGTGCCCTGCCTTAGAAATTAATCACATCTACCTCAAATTAGGTGAGAAAAGCCTTAAGACCTTGATGATGCTTTCTTTCGAAAATTGTGAGTTTTCATCAAATGGCGGCACCGTGGTGATATGGCGAATTTCGATGAGTCGCCATGAAAAAACAAACCGCTGTAACTCAACTCCAGATGGTCAGATCTTATCCAAATTATTAACATTTGATGATCGTCCCGGCCTGAAGACATCTACAGTCTAATTTTCAATCATACTCATAGCGCCACCTAGTGGCAACAGGAAGTTACTGTCGCCATATTTTGGTGTACTACTGTTAGCAGGTTAACCAGATCCACCTCAAATTTGGTCACAACAATGGTAAGACCTTCATGATGCCAGACAGTGAAGGTTTTGTATTTTCGTAAAATGCCGTTGCCGTGGCGACGTATTGTTCGCCATGAAACAGGAAGTTGCTTTTGAGGTGCTAGGATTGCTTAAAAACAAACAAAACTTGGCACACTCATTAACGGCGCTAAAATATGTTAACAGATATGGTTCTGGTGCTTGTGTGTGGCAAGGGGGCTCAATAGCGCCCCCTACAAAATTTCAACAAAGCAGCCCTCGCGGTACGTTTGACCTAGATGTTTGAGATTTGGTAGGCACATGTATCACCCGTAGACTTAAAAAAAAGTCTCTTGGTGCCATGCTCTAAACCCAACAGGAAGTCGGTCATCTTGATTTTTGTGTGAATTTTTCGTATATTTTTGGCTATTTCCAGGCTTTGTACTTTAACAAACTGCTCCTAGAGACTTAACCCGATCAACTTCAGATTTGGTCAGTGCAATCTGAAGACCTTTGTGATGAAAAGTTATTCAAATCGTGAGGTTTTTTGAAACGACGTTGACGTGGCGTGGCGGAGAATTTGCATGACTCGCCATTGAAAGACAAAATGTTGTAACTCGACTGTACTTTTTCCAATCTGCCCCAAACTTGAAATACCACATAGTAGTCCAGATCTGAGGACATCTACATGGCAATATTGACTCATAGTCATAGCGCCACCTACTGGCAACAGGAAGTCAGCGTTACGTGACAAACATCATCCGATTCACATGAAATTTACATTGTGTGATCTACGTCATTGTGCTCGTCAGAGTTCCGGTTTCATTGTGCCTGGCCTCGTCGGTTGGCGTCACGCGCGTACCCCAAACGCGCGTAGAGGTGCTCGGGCCCGTTCATCGCTGCTTGCAGCTTTAATTATTATTATTATTATTTTTAGGACAAAGTAATCGCAGTTTTGAGGGGCTAAACGTGCTCGGAAAATGAAAAAATTTTGCACATGTATCAGAACTGGTGAAAAATTTGATATTTTCTGGGTCTCTTGCTGGGATGTGACAAAATGGCTCGATAGCGCCCCCTACAAAATTGCTAACATTGAGCCCCTCGTTGTGGTTTCACCTAGAAGTATGAAATTTCACAGGTATATGCAACATGTTGAGACGTACAAAAAAGCCTCTTGGAGGTGTACCATAAACCCAACAGGAAGTCAGCCATATTGAATTGAATGTGTTATTTTAGGGTATTTTTTGCCATTTCCAGGCACTATACTTTAACGAACTAGTCCTAGAGTTGTAACCCGATCGACTTCAAATTTGGTCAGTACAGTCTTAAGACCTTTGTGATGAAAAGTTGTTCGAATCTTTCATTTTCATCGAACTATGTTGCCGTGGCGTGGCGGCAAAAAAGCGCCTTTCGCCAAAAAACAGGAAGTTGCTGTAACTTTGTCGTACATTAACCAATCTGCTCCAAATCTCTCATGCCTGATAAACATCCGTCCCTGATGACATCCACATGCACATTTTGGCTCGCAGTCATAGCGCCACCTACTGGCAACAGGAAATGTCATGTTTTGCATGCTGATGTACTCTGCCTCACAAACTAATCAGATCCACCTCAAATTAGGTCAGGAAAGCCTTAAGACCTTGATGATGCTTCCTTGTGAAGATTGTGAGGTTTCGTCGAATGGCGGCGCCGTGGCGGCATGGCGAATTTCGATGACTCGCCATTACAAAACAAACCTCTGTAACTCGATTCCAGATGGCCAGATCTTTTCCAAATTTCTGACGTTTGATGAGCGTCCCGACCTGAAGACATCTACAGGCACATTTTGAATCATACTCATAGCGCCACCTATTGGTAACAGGAAGTTACAGTCCCTCTATTTTGGCGTGCTACTCTTAGCAGGTTAACCAGATCCAACTCAAATTTGGTCAGCGTGGTGTTAAGAAGTTCTTGATGCCAGCCTGCAAAGCTTTTTAGCTTTCGTTGAGCGTACTTGCCGTGGCGACGCATCATTCGCCATGAAACAGGAAGTTGTTTTTCAAGGGCTAGATATGCTTGTAAATGAACTAAACTCGGCACACTCATTAACGGTGCTAAAATGTGTTAACGGTTATGGTTTTTGTGCTTTGGTGTGGCAAGGGAGCTCGATAGCGCCCCCTACAAAATTTCAACGATGCAGCCCTCGCAGTACGTTTCACCTAGATGTTCGAGATTTGGTAGGCACATGTATCACCCGTAGACTTAACAAAAAGTCTCTTAGTGCCATGCTCTAAACCTAACAGGAAGTCGGCCATCTTGATTTTTGTGTGAATTTTTCGTATATTTTTGGCCATTTACAGGCTTTGTACTTTAACGAACTAGTCCTACAGACTTAACCCGATCAACTTCAGATTTGGTCAGTACAATCTAAAGATCTTTGTGATGAAAAGTTGTTCAAATCGTGAGGTTTTTTGAAACGGCGTTGACGTGGCGTGGCGGAGAATTTACATGATTCGCCATTGAAAGACAAACTGTTGTAACTCGACTGTACTTGGTCAAATCTGCCCCAAACTTGATCTACTTCATAAGAGTTCAGGCCTGAAAACATCTACATGTTAATATTGACTCCTATTCATAGCGCCACTTATTGGAAACAGGAAGTCAGCGTTATGTGACAAACATAATCCGATTCACATGACATTTACAATGTGTGGTCTACACTTGATAATGAGCAACATAATGCATGTTTAGCGTGTGTTCTCTAGCGCCACATAGCGTACACAGGAAGTGGTGAAAAAATTGAAATGCGTCATTTCCTGTGCCGCTCAATCTACGCAGGAAATAGCGTCTAACTTGTGCGTGCAGTGTCCGATGGTCACTGAAATGTAGGGCTGCGTCGACCGGTGTCCCGCCAGTACCCCCGACGTGCGGGAAGGTGCGAGGGCCCGTTCATCGCTGCTTGCAGCTTTAATATTGGATCCTTTTTTGAACTATCATCATCATCAATCCCTTTTGTAACGCCGAGACTTGAGCCAACCGTATCACTACTTTCACTTCCAGGTAATGATAAGGTCAATACCCCCTTTTCCCGTTCACCCTGTCTCACCATAGACAGGTAGCGTTGGAGAATACTAGAATATTTTTTGGCCTTCTCATACATGTCTGTGTCAGGTAGTTTCAATACGTCAACCATGGCTCTATCTAGTTCATTTTGCACCGCTTGTCTTATGGATCTGCTGTTTTGCTCCTGTTGCTGCTGCTGATGCTTTAAGGCATCCAATTGTTGTTGAGGGACCAAAAACATGTTTTGGGTGTGTTCCATTTTACTGACGGTTTAGAAGACCTGCTATAAAAGGAATAGCTGCGCCTAGCAGGGGTAATAAAAATCCACCTGACTGATTTATAGCCTTTTTCTTTTTAAATGCTTAACTTGTCTGTCTGCGATGAGTCTAACGATTGTCTTCTTCTTTTTCAATTGTTTGTATTGCCGGTCAGTCAGAGGAATGTTACCACGCGCCACATTGAGAGCTATTTCACACAGAGCGTGAATAAAGTCTGCGTTTGCATTACTCACAATAACCATTTGCATGCGAGGCTTCGATTTATATAACAACTCCAACAGAGCCAAATTCCGCTGCATACGTGACGACATGCTCAGCCCCTCTGCTTTTTAGGAATATACACAACCGATTGGTCTGATAGCAACCCTGTTCTGAGTCTTAAAAAGTCGGGTGTCTTGGCTTTATAATCTATAAGTAGATAACCGTAAGCGGAACTAGTTGCATCATTAAATGACTCTAAAAAATATTTGGCGTTGCCAGGAAACATCTGTCTTCCCAATAAAGTAATCTGATATTTATCCCTGGGATTCTTAAACAAAGCAAGGTAGTTGGTGTTTAAACTAATAGTTCGACTAGACTTTCCTTGAATAAATAGATTTTGCACTAAATATATACAACTGAGATTTCTATGATGAACATATTTGGTGAAAACATTTTGTACTTCTATGTTGTTACTGGCATCATTCATCAAATCGTCTATGATGAGTAGATTATTTTTGTCTGGAGGTAGAAGCACATCGTCACACAGAGATTCTGGTAAACCGTTCACAAAGTCAATATCCCTAGTCTTGAGGGTTATATAAAGGCTGCCAGCATGAGTAAATGTAAACAATATTGTCAACCCTATGTGAAATAACTTTCATAGCGTTTTCAATAACATTCTTGACAAAAAAAGTCTTTCCACAATTTGAAGGACAGCTCACCACCAGACTAAATGGATGCTGTAGTCTGCCATCAAAACCCTGCTCCAGTCTAGTATCCATAAGGCAGAGTGGTGTAATCCTGAAATACTCTACGCTTATTGTACACCACCTGGAGTTTCTTAAAAACTGCCTCGTTTTTCAAATGAAACTTCTTTTTATCACGTTTGATGGTCTCAGACACAGTCATCAAGTTCGCCCCTGTGTACTGATTGGCTACAAAGGCGTGTACTAGACCTGCCAACGACTTGTGAGTAACCACTTTGGCGTTGTTTGTGTTTAAAGTTATGCCTTTGCATTTTATCTGCGTCTTGCCCTGTCTCGTATGATACGAGTAGCACTTGGGACCCCCCGACACAAACTCTGTGATGTAATCTTCCTCGGGGAGTCCACACAAATTACCGTCATTTACTTCGTCTGTCAAATCCCCCAAGTAGGGACCCAGGGGAGGAACCCAATCACCCGGCTGCGATGTAAAAACAACACTATCTGTGTCACAATACAGTACACGTTCCTGCAGTTTGTCCAGGAGGTCATACAACATAAGTCTTGCACGAGCCGTAGTCATGGCTCCAATGAAAACATTGAAGTCTTTTATTTTGGACCCCCTACCGTCCGCATGACGCCACTGCACCGTAGCCACATCATCTGATACGAAGCAGAATTGCTTCACATCGTAATGGTCACTGAACATCAGTTGTGTAAACCTGGATGGCTCAGTGATCAGCTCACACGAAGGCATATTGTTCCTCATGCTAAATCTGCCCCACAAAGAGTTTAGGAGTAACTTGTTGCAACTCCTGACAGCATTGTTGACACGGATTTTGTTAGCATCCAGTTTAATGTCCTCTTTTTAAAAGTAGTCATCAATGTACTTCTTTTGTTCATCAGGTGTTTTGACATGCCCTGTTGTTTGCATTTCAGAAATGTTTTGACATAACCCTTGAACAAAGTGTCTGTCTTGTTGGGAAAATGCCACACCTCGTCAATGCTGACAATCTGATACCCCTTTTCAACCGCTTTCTGAAGCTCAAACGAGACCCACACTCCTGACAGTTGTCTGTCGCTGTCACTATGAGCACAATCAGACGTCTGGTTCAAATTTTCGGGAACATGAGCTTGTTTTGACACCTGTAGGGCAAGACTGGGTGGAACAAGCCTCTTGGCGGGAGCACAGTACATTTTATGAACCCAAAATAATTATCTATGGAATCAAAATCCCTGTGGATAATCTGAGGGTGTCCAACTGGGTACTGTTTTTTTGCCTGAACTGTTGGATACAGACTTGTAAAGTCATAGTATCTGATCTTTTCATCATTTCCCACCACGTGGTACAGTTTCATGGCATCGGTACGCCCGCCAAAGAGAGCCTGCCTAGGGTCGAGTCGTTCCGTTTTTTTGTAGGTGGTCAGAAAGGTTTGCACTGTATGGTTTGATTGACAACAATCCCCATTCACACTCCCACATCACTACAACGCGAAGGCCATGCTGTGTTTCCAATGTTTTGATTTTTTCATTGAAAGCACGGCATAGCTCGCCGTAGGAGACTTTGGTGACCGGATTTAAATCTCCCTGTACATGGCATTTGACACAACCGTGAAAAAAGAAAAACATCCTGCAAACTCATAGCAGGTGTTTGTAGCTGGATTGTACCCGTCCACAAAGCATGGCCCAAATTGCCGCTTACCACAATTGAGTGCATGCTGCATCTCAATGTTTTCTGTACGGGACACATATTCAAGCCACTGCATAGACACATCTGAATATGTCTTATTCCGCTTAGTGTAAGCGCCTTCATACGTGAGGGCTACAGTGTCTTTGGGCAGAAACAACGTTTTGAATACTCCCATACAGCTGGATTCTAGAGTGGTGAATGCAAACGGGTCAAGCTGTATACATTCGAGAAATGTTTCACGATAAATGGTACAGGCCCTGCGCAACACCTCTACATCATTAACACAGTAGCGGCGAATATCCGCTTGAAAATCAAAAGTTTCATCGCGGACTGTGTCATACCACTGCATGAAAGATATCTTCTCACCGTCACACATGGTGTCATACCCATAGTAGGACGGGTCGGGGTATGGGCCCTTGTAGTACTCATTCTCCCTAGTGTTAAACTTGTGGGGAAAATGGCCCTTCTCCAAATCCTCAAACCCCATGGCAGCAGGTGTTTTGGCCAGTCTCATAGGTAAGAAACTGAACGAATCAATCCTCCTCTGCCTGTATGCACTGTCGTACATCAGAATGACCCGGCTACCCCGCATCGTTACCATAGGGGTGATGCCCTGTTTGACAAAGTACTCAAGCAGAATATAGTTGTCAAAGCCGGATGCGTTATGCGCAATGAATGTATACCCTCGGTATTTAGGTAGCCTATACCGTTTCACAAAGGCATCCACACATTTCAATGTGTTGAAACAAAACTTGTTTCCATCAATATCCATTGAACACACAAAATTTGCCTCGTGTTTGCCGTCATGAAAACGAGTCTCAAAGTCAAACAATATGTACTTTTTCTGTGGATCGCCCTTCTCGATTGGTTGTATAAAGCACTCGTGTGGCACGCTGCTTTCCAATCTTTGTTCACCACAGTGTGAACAGACAAGGGGTGCACATTTGTGCATTTTTTTTGCCAACCTTGTATGTTTGTCCACATGTCTCACAGTATTTCAATGCAGTACATGGTATGACCTTGTGTTTTGCTTCATGTACCTTGTGTTGATCGAAACAGAATTGTGATTTGCAAATGCGTTTACAGTCAGGGCATTTTAATGTTTGACCCCTGTACGCATGACACACCTCTGTAAAACACACATTGCATCGGTGCTTGCAGCTGTGGTACAGAAGCGTTTCATAAGTGCCATAGCAATACTCACATACATATGAGGCACCGAAGAACCCCGTCCGGTTTTTGATCAAATAGTAGTGCTCATTTTTCAAGTATAACCAGACTGTACGCTTGTGTGGTGCATCGCATGTTTGGAAACACTGCAGGCGTTTACGCGCAGAGTCATGATGGAAGACTATAATTTTCACATCTAAGTGTTTCTCAAATTTGGTGACGTCGGAGAGCGATACTTTGTGCATGTGATCAAAACCGACTGCATCGTGCAATTGTTTTGCATATTCCAGTTTTTTATCCTGTGCCATAGCATTGTCAACAAAATGTGCAAGACAGATAGAAAAACATAGATTGTTGTTCCACATATTGTCTGGATTTTACAGATGCCAACCTTTTCTGGATAAAATTTCGTCATAGGAAACTTTACCCAATCTCAGACGACTAGAAGTACCCCCGCTACTATCCCTGGCCACCGTGACAATAAACTCCAATTCGTCGTCCATCATAGAATCATCATTGCTTTGCAAGACCTGTGATATTTCCTCCATGAACAAATCAACATTGTATTCATTATCGCCGTTTAATACAGTTTGTACATCGCTAGCCAGTGATGGACCGATCAAGATCACGTTTAAAACACTGCCGGATGGTGAATCTTCTAATGCTCTCTCAATTACGCCAGACAGTCTCTCTCTAGCCCTATTAGGCACTTGTTCGGGGTTATCAAGATTGATATCTCTGAGATCAATGCGCTGATGCAATTCAGAGGCATTAAAAGCAGGTATGTCTCTGATATGTATATCCTCTATGACATTAGTAGATGAACAGGGCCTTTCTACAAGTCTACCCGCCCCTCCTGTACACATCCAGTAGCACTACTCACACCCTGAGACACACCATCACCACTCACAATACCATGGGGTCACTGATTAAAATAGTGTCGTCAACACTTCCAGTACACGCCTTTGAAACCTCAGCAACTACAGCAACAGCTGGGGCATTTAAATCAGCCATAACATCACTCAACATAGAGTTGATTCTGTCAGTTTGAAACTGAGCCCACCTTGTTATACTCTCAGGATCATATATGATATCGTTACCATTGGGTATGCCCTGTAACCTGGCATGT
This sequence comes from Sebastolobus alascanus, assembly GCA_916701645.2. Taxonomy (NCBI): domain Eukaryota; kingdom Metazoa; phylum Chordata; class Actinopteri; order Perciformes; family Sebastidae; genus Sebastolobus; species Sebastolobus alascanus. The sequence continues at coordinate 43,499 of CAKAOJ020001355.1, forward strand.
CTGTCAGTGAGGGCAACCAAATCTTCAAACCTGTCCGGTATTTCAATATCACTTGCATCATCATCATCATCATTATCAGCATTACGACCAGCATCATCACTATATTTGAAAATTTTTCTAGGAGGTGACATGCTAACAGCTATTAGTGGACCGCTATGACGAGGATCTGATTTAGGGTGTTTTATGGCATGGTCTATGCTATTTTTTTGTTAAAGATTTAAGAACTGCAGCCATACTATACTGTGCCGTAACCCGGTTTCCGATGCCTTTACCCAGAGTGTAATTGCCAGTAGTCAGAATACTTATTTGCTCTTTGTCACGCCTCTGAGTTTCTATCAAATTATCAATTCTTTTGTTGAATTGGTCTTTGTCCCGCCTCTGAATTTCTTCCGATTTATCAATTCTTTTATTGATTTGGGCTTTGTCACACCTCTGAATTTCTTCCCATTTATCAAATCTCTTGTTACTGTGTGCTTTGTCACACCTCTGAATTTCTTCCCATTTATCAAATCTCTTGTTGATCACGTCACACACAGCACTTAGTGTCAAAACCTCAGGGGCTGCAAGACCTCTGTGCTCAACATTACTTTGTTGTTGTTGTGTGTCTAACTCCTGTTGAGTTGACTGTCCTGGTGGGGGTAAATTACTGTTTAAACATAAATCAAAGAGCCCTGCCAAATCGGGCAATCCGGATGAAACTGGAGAACCAGGCTGTTCTGATATATCATGTAACACACTATCACCCTGCTGCAGACACGTTGGTATTGTTTGAAGTGTGTCAGAGGATTGCTCTGGACACACAGTCTTATCAAGTACACAAAGGGGGTCACCCACCTGCAGAATAGGTAATGGCAATGGTGTACTACACCTGATTGAACATTCACTTTGGTCGTACACACCTTGTTGAATATCCTCTGCTTGAGGAGTGCCAATCACCAGCTTCCAGGTAGGTTCTCTCTGCGATGCTCCTAACTGCTGCAGCTCAGCAGTCTTTAAAATGGTGGAGGGCTTCAGCCCTCCACCATGTTAAAGACAGTCTATGACGCTTGGGCTGCGGTTCTTCTTCTTCTAGATTCAAACACACACACACACACACACACACACACACACACAGACACACACACACACACTTTAGTATTTACGTATAATAATCATGTGTATTTTACATCTGCATTTATCATGTACACACTGTTTGACTGTTGATTTGTGGATTGTAAGATCTGCCTGTCTCGCGTTCCACAGCCACTGGTTGACGGTCCTGTGGGTAAAAGCATCAAAACAAAATTAAATAAAAAAAAAACATTTACCATTAGTTTAAAAAACAAAACTAAGTCTATATATGTAAAAGAAATAAAACAAGTTTATTGAATTAATACCTTCGTTATCAATAGGTGGAATGTTTTCAATATCTCTGAAGTCCTGGTTGCTAACAGTGGTCGGAATCCCTAATAAATAAAACTGTTAAGAAACAACATTTTTTTGTTTTGTTTTGTTTTTACTAAAACAAAACTAGTATTATTAAAAGAAAAGTAACAGTGTTAGATAAAAAAATGGTTATACTCACAGTGATTATAAGCCATTGGTGAAAATATCAACGCAAAGTGAAAATGCAGGAAATGCGGTGAAAAAGCGTCCTCTCCAAAAAGGCCTTGTAGGGTGAAAAAAATGACCTCGGTTGCCCGCGCTTTATACACCGTAAGTAGAAGTAAACACGCCCCAACGAGCAGGAGCTAATGATGTAATAGAGTGCAGGGGGTCGTGGGATCACAATACATGAAAAAAAGTTAAATTGCAACTTTTTTTTTTTTTCGAAACTGTACCGCTTTGGGAAATGAATAGCATCACAAAAAAGATTTAGAAATTAAGGGCACTATGAAGGTTTGTAAAATTAGAGCTGTGATAAAACTATGCTCTCAATCTAGTAGCTAGTTACAAATCCTGCAGGCATTTATGAGATTGACACACACACACACACACACACTCACACACACACACACACACACACACTCACACACACACACACACACACACACACACACAAGCAAGCAGACATTTGCACTCAATAGCAAATGCTGTGTTTGATCTTCAAGGAATTATTACCAATACCCATTCCCACACTTTCAAAGGGGCCTACACACTGACAACTGCAACAACCCCACAATCAAAACACTTCTGCATTTTTATTGTCACCTCCTATCAAGTGACCTTTTGGTCACCACCACATCCAGATACATTCCAAATACCTATGCATTTTTTATTGCACCCCGATCAAACACTTTTTAAACCCTAATCCTTTTTTATTGCACCCCCCCACCTATCAATGCCCTTTTGACCACCACCACATCCAGATATATCCAAACATCTATGCATTGTTATTGTACCTCAATCAAACACCTCCGTGGGGTACGAGCACGTGAAGGACCACGCTCACGTCATATAACGGGGGGATTGACACACTGACAGATGCAACAACAACACCACGATCAAACACTTCCGCATTTTTATTGTCGCCACCTATCAATGACCTTTTTGGCCATCACATCCAAATACATTCCAAATACCTATGCATTGTTATTGCCCCTCAATCAAACCATTTTTAACCCTAACCCCATTTTTATTGCCCCAATAGGGAGGGGTGGACACGTGCTCGTGCACAAGCACGCGCACATGCACACACATGCACTCACGTGCACGCGCATTTTCACATGCACGCGCAAAGTCACCATACTATTACTACAGATAAGGCACCAGGATAAATTAAGCCTGGCTGTTAGCCTGGTCTGGAGCAGGCTAGCTGCACAGAATAAATCTCCATGGTAACTGATGTGCCACTGCTTTCGTGAAACCGAGTCAAGGCTAAACTGAGCCAGGATAACCGGAAAACCCTGGCTTAATCCCTTATCTTGGTTTGGTGAAACAGGCCTCAGGGGACATTTCCTCAACAGTTTGTGTTATGAAGTGACTGTTGGTTGTTATTACAGCCCAGAACCAGTAGAGGGCTACAGGGCTATACACATGGTAGGATTACCCAGAGTGAGGTGCAGTGTAGTCAGTTTATGGAGAAGGAGGTGACATTCTTAGGACATCGAGTGGACAAGACAGGGCTGCATCCACTGCCGGCAAAGGTAAAAGTGGTGCAGGAATAGCCAACATCTACCTCAGTGACTGAGCTCAAAGCTTATTTGGGACTGTTGAACTTTTACAATAAGTTCCTCCCAAACTTGTCTACATTACTTGCACCTCTGCACAAATTACTGAGAAAGGATCAAGTGTGGTCTTGGATGCCAGAGCAAGAAAGGGCTTTAGAACAGTCAAAAGAACCTTTGCAATCCAGCAGTGTGTTAGTGCATTATGATGAAACAAAACAACTCATACTTGCCTGTGATGCGTCTCCATACGGGGTTGGAGCAGTGTTAGCTCACCGCACGTCAGATGGAGAGGAGAAACCTGTAGGGTTTGCATCACGTACGCTTTCAGCTGCAGAAAATAACTATTCCCAGCTAGATAAAGAGGGATTAGCTGTTATATTTGGAGTACAGTGTTTTGTATTACAGTATTTTCTGTATGGAAGAACATTTGTGATTTGTACAGATCATAAGCCACTGATAAGTTTATTCCATGAGATGAGAGCTGTACCACAGATGGCTTCACAGAGAGTAATGAGATGGGCTGTACTGTTACGAGCATATGAATATGTTATCATGTACAGAGCAGGTAAAGACAATGGTAACGCAGACGCTCTAAGCCATCTCCCACTTCCAGAGACACCCAGAGGTCCAGCACCGGAGGAGCATGTGTTAATGTTGGACCAGGAGCAGAGTCAATTAACAACATCAGACCAGCAGCCAAAATAGACAACTAAGGATCCCCTACTCTCCCGGGTCCGTGAGTATGTCCTGAGGGATGGCCAATAACCCAGACAGAGACTTTATGCATTATAAACAGAGACAACATGAGCTGAGTGTACAGGATGGATGTGTGCTTGGGAGCCCGCATTGTGATACCAAGGGGCGACCCCATTATGGAGCATGTATAATAAACCAGAGGATTTGCCTCTGGACACAAGAACAGTGAAGGTTTTGTATTTTCGTAAAATGCCGTTGCCGTGGCGACGTATTGTTCGCCATGAAACAGGAAGTTGCTTTTGAGGTGCTAGGATTGCTTAAAAACAAACAAAACTTGGCACACTCATTAACGGCGCTAAAATATGTTAACAGATATGGTTCTGGTGCTTGTGTGTGGCAAGGGGGCTCAATAGCGCCCCCTACAAAATTTCAACAAAGCAGCCCTCGCGGTACGTTTGACCTAGATGTTTGAGATTTGGTAGGCACATGTATCACCCGTAGACTTAAAAAAAAGTCTCTTGGTGCCATGCTCTAAACCCAACAGGAAGTCGGTCATCTTGATTTTTGTGTGAATTTTTCGTATATTTTTGGCTATTTCCAGGCTTTGTACTTTAACAAACTGCTCCTAGAGACTTAACCCGATCAACTTCAGATTTGGTCAGTGCAATCTGAAGACCTTTGTGATGAAAAGTTATTCAAATCGTGAGGTTTTTTGAAACGACGTTGACGTGGCGTGGCGGAGAATTTGCATGACTCGCCATTGAAAGACAAAATGTTGTAACTCGACTGTACTTTTTCCAATCTGCCCCAAACTTGAAATACCACATAGTAGTCCAGATCTGAGGACATCTACATGGCAATATTGACTCATAGTCATAGCGCCACCTACTGGCAACAGGAAGTCAGCGTTACGTGACAAACATCATCCGCTTCACATGAAATTTACATTGTGTGATCTACGTCATTGTGCTCGTCAGAGTTCCGGTTTCATTGTGCCTGGCCTCGTCGGTTGGCGTCACGCGCGTACCCCAAACGCGCGTAGAGGTGCTCGGGCCCGTTCATCGCTGCTTGCAGCTTTAATTATTATTATTATTATTTTTAGGACAAAGTAATCGCAGTTTTGAGGGGCTAAACGTGCTCGGAAAATGAAAAAATTTTGCACATGTATCAGAACTGGTGAAAAATTTGATATTTTCTGGGTCTCTTGCTGGGATGTGACAAAATGGCTCGATAGCGCCCCCTACAAAATTGCTAACATTGAGCCCCTCGTTGTGGTTTCACCTAGAAGTATGAAATTTCACAGGTATATGCAACATGTTGAGACGTACAAAAAAGCCTCTTGGAGGTGTACCATAAACCCAACAGGAAGTCAGCCATATTGAATTGAATGTGTTATTTTAGGGTATTTTTTGCCATTTCCAGGCACTATACTTTAACGAACTAGTCCTAGAGTTGTAACCCGATCGACTTCAAATTTGGTCAGTACAGTCTTAAGACCTTTGTGATGAAAAGTTGTTCGAATCTTTCATTTTCATCGAACTATGTTGCCGTGGCGTGGCGGCAAAAAAGCGCCTTTCGCCAAAAAACAGGAAGTTGCTGTAACTTTGTCGTACATTAACCAATCTGCTCCAAATCTCTCATGCCTGATAAACATCCGTCCCTGATGACATCCACATGCACATTTTGGCTCGCAGTCATAGCGCCACCTACTGGCAACAGGAAATGTCATGTTTTGCATGCTGATGTACTCTGCCTCACAAACTAATCAGATCCACCTCAAATTAGGTCAGGAAAGCCTTAAGACCTTGATGATGCTTCCTTGTGAAGATTGTGAGGTTTCGTCGAATGGCGGCGCCGTGGCGGCATGGCGAATTTCGATGACTCGCCATTACAAAACAAACCTCTGTAACTCGATTCCAGATGGCCAGATCTTTTCCAAATTTCTGACGTTTGATGAGCGTCCCGACCTGAAGACATCTACAGGCACATTTTGAATCATACTCATAGCGCCACCTATTGGTAACAGGAAGTTACAGTCCCTCTATTTTGGCGTGCTACTCTTAGCAGGTTAACCAGATCCAACTCAAATTTGGTCAGCGTGGTGTTAAGAAGTTCTTGATGCCAGCCTGCAAAGCTTTTTAGCTTTCGTTGAGCGTACTTGCCGTGGCGACGCATCATTCGCCATGAAACAGGAAGTTGTTTTCAAGGGCTAGATATGCTTGTAAATGAACTAAACTCGGCACACTCATTAACGGTGCTAAAATGTGTTAACGGTTATGGTTTTGTGCTTTGGTGTGGCAAGGGAGCTCGATAGCGCCCCCTACAAAATTTCAACGATGCAGCCCTCGCAGTACGTTTCACCTAGATGTTCGAGATTTGGTAGGCACATGTATCACCCGTAGACTTAACAAAAAGTCTCTTAGTGCCATGCTCTAAACCTAACAGGAAGTCGGCCATCTTGATTTTTGTGTGAATTTTTCGTATATTTTTGGCCATTTACAGGCTTTGTACTTTAACGAACTAGTCCTACAGACTTAACCCGATCAACTTCAGATTTGGTCAGTACAATCTAAAGATCTTTGTGATGAAAAGTTGTTCAAATCGTGAGGTTTTTTGAAACGGCGTTGACGTGGCGTGGCGGAGAATTTACATGATTCGCCATTGAAAGACAAACTGTTGTAACTCGACTGTACTTGGTCAAATCTGCCCCAAACTTGATCTACTTCATAAGAGTTCAGGCCTGAAAACATCTACATGTTAATATTGACTCCTATTCATAGCGCCACTTATTGGAAACAGGAAGTCAGCGTTATGTGACAAACATAATCCGATTCACATGACATTTACAATGTGTGGTCTACACTTGATAATGAGCAACATAATGCATGTTTAGCGTGTGTTCTCTAGCGCCACATAGCGTACACAGGAAGTGGTGAAAAATTGAAATGCGTCATTTCCTGTGCCGCTCAATCTACGCAGGAAATAGCGTCTAACTTGTGCGTGCAGTGTCCGATGGTCACTGAAATGTAGGGCTGCGTCGACCGGTGTCCCGCCAGTACCCCCGACGTGCGGGAAGGTGCGAGGGCCCGTTCATCGCTGCTTGCAGCTTTAATATTGGATCCTTTTTTGAACTATCATCATCATCAATCCCTTTTGTAACGCCGAGACTTGAGCCAACCGTATCACTACTTTCACTTCCAGGTAATGATAAGGTCAATACCCCCTTTTCCCGTTCACCCTGTCTCACCATAGACAGGTAGCGTTGGAGAATACTAGAATATTTTTGGCCTTCTCATACATGTCTGTGTCAGGTAGTTTCAATACGTCAACCATGGCTCTATCTAGTTCATTTTGCACCGCTTGTCTTATGGATCTGCTGTTTTGCTCCTGTTGCTGCTGCTGATGCTTTAAGGCATCCAATTGTTGTTGAGGGACCAAAAACATGTTTTGGGTGTGTTCCATTTTACTGACGGTTTAGAAGACCTGCTATAAAAGGAATAGCTGCGCCTAGCAGGGGTAATAAAAATCCACCTGACTGATTTATAGCCTTTTTTCTTTTTAAATGCTTAACTTGTCTGTCTGCGATGAGTCTAACGATTGTCTTCTTCTTTTTCAATTGTTTGTATTGCCGGTCAGTCAGAGGAATGTTACCACGCGCCACATTGAGAGCTATTTCACACAGAGCGTGAATAAAGTCTGCGTTTGCATTACTCACAATAACCATTTGCATGCGAGGCTTCGATTTATATAACAACTCCAACAGAGCCAAATTCCGCTGCATACGTGACGACATGCTCAGCCCCTCTGCTTTTTAGGAATATACACAACCGATTGGTCTGATAGCAACCCTGTTCTGAGTCTTAAAAAGTCGGGTGTCTTGGCTTTATAATCTATAAGTAGATAACCGTAAGCGGAACTAGTTGCATCATTAAATGACTCTAAAAAATATTTGGCGTTGCCAGGAAACATCTGTCTTCCCAATAAAGTAATCTGATATTTATCCCTGGGATTCTTAAACAAAGCAAGGTAGTTGGTGTTTAAACTAATAGTTCGACTAGACTTTCCTTGAATAAATAGATTTTGCACTAAATATATACAACTGAGATTTCTATGATGAACATATTTGGTGAAAACATTTTGTACTTCTATGTTGTTACTGGCATCATTCATCAAATCGTCTATGATGAGTAGATTATTTTTGTCTGGAGGTAGAAGCACATCGTCACACAGAGATTCTGGTAAACCGTTCACAAAGTCAATATCCCTAGTCTTGAGGGTTATATAAAGGCTGCCAGCATGAGTAAATGTAAACAATATTGTCAACCCTATGTGAAATAACTTTCATAGCGTTTTCAATAACATTCTTGACAAAAAAAGTCTTTCCACAATTTGAAGGACAGCTCACCACCAGACTAAATGGATGCTGTAGTCTGCCATCAAAACCCTGCTCCAGTCTAGTATCCATAAGGCAGAGTGGTGTAATCCTGAAATACTCTACGCTTATTGTACACCACCTGGAGTTTCTTAAAAACTGCCTCGTTTTTCAAATGAAACTTCTTTTTATCACGTTTGATGGTCTCAGACACAGTCATCAAGTTCGCCCCTGTGTACTGATTGGCTACAAAGGCGTGTACTAGACCTGCCAACGACTTGTGAGTAACCACTTTGGCGTTGTTTGTGTTTAAAGTTATGCCTTTGCATTTTATCTGCGTCTTGCCCTGTCTCGTATGATACGAGTAGCACTTGGGACCCCCCGACACAAACTCTGTGATGTAATCTTCCTCGGGGAGTCCACACAAATTACCGTCATTTACTTCGTCTGTCAAATCCCCCAAGTAGGGACCCAGGGGAGGAACCCAATCACCCGGCTGCGATGTAAAAACAACACTATCTGTGTCACAATACAGTACACGTTCCTGCAGTTTGTCCAGGAGGTCATACAACATAAGTCTTGCACGAGCCGTAGTCATGGCTCCAATGAAAACATTGAAGTCTTTTATTTTGGACCCCCTACCGTCCGCATGACGCCACTGCACCGTAGCCACATCATCTGATACGAAGCAGAATTGCTTCACATCGTAATGGTCACTGAACATCAGTTGTGTAAACCTGGATGGCTCAGTGATCAGCTCACACGAAGGCATATTGTTCCTCATGCTAAATCTGCCCCACAAAGAGTTTAGGAGTAACTTGTTGCAACTCCTGACAGCATTGTTGACACGGATTTTGTTAGCATCCAGTTTAATGTCCTCTTTTTAAAAGTAGTCATCAATGTACTTCTTTTGTTCATCAGGTGTTTTGACATGCCCTGTTGTTTGCATTTCAGAAATGTTTTGACATAACCCTTGAACAAAGTGTCTGTCTTGTTGGGAAAATGCCACACCTCGTCAATGCTGACAATCTGATACCCCTTTTCAACCGCTTTCTGAAGCTCAAACGAGACCCACACTCCTGACAGTTGTCTGTCGCTGTCACTATGAGCACAATCAGACGTCTGGTTCAAATTTTCGGGAACATGAGCTTGTTTTGACACCTGTAGGGCAAGACTGGGTGGAACAAGCCTCTTGGCGGGAGCACAGTACATTTTATGAACCCAAAATAATTATCTATGGAATCAAAATCCCTGTGGATAATCTGAGGGTGTCCAACTGGGTACTGTTTTTTTTTGCCTGAACTGTTGGATACAGACTTGTAAAGTCATAGTATCTGATCTTTTCATCATTTCCCACCACGTGGTACAGTTTCATGGCATCGGTACGCCCGCCAAAGAGAGCCTGCCTAGGGTCGAGTCGTTCCGTTTTTTTGTAGGTGGTCAGAAAGGTTTGCACTGTATGGTTTGATTGACAACAATCCCCATTCACACTCCCACATCACTACAACGCGAAGGCCATGCTGTGTTTCCAATGTTTTGATTTTTTCATTGAAAGCACGGCATAGCTCGCCGTAGGAGACTTTGGTGACCGGATTTAAATCTCCCTGTACATGGCATTTGACACAACCGTGAAAAAAGAAAAACATCCTGCAAACTCATAGCAGGTGTTTGTAGCTGGATTGTACCCGTCCACAAAGCATGGCCCAAATTGCCGCTTACCACAATTGAGTGCATGCTGCATCTCAATGTTTTCTGTACGGGACACATATTCAAGCCACTGCATAGACACATCTGAATATGTCTTATTCCGCTTAGTGTAAGCGCCTTCATACGTGAGGGCTACAGTGTCTTTGGGCAGAAACAACGTTTTGAATACTCCCATACAGCTGGATTCTAGAGTGGTGAATGCAAACGGGTCAAGCTGTATACATTCGAGAAATGTTTCACGATAAATGGTACAGGCCCTGCGCAACACCTCTACATCATTAACACAGTAGCGGCGAATATCCGCTTGAAAATCAAAAGTTTCATCGCGGACTGTGTCATACCACTGCATGAAAGATATCTTATCACTGTCACACATGGTGTCATACCCATAGTAGGACGGGTCGGGGTATGGGCCCTTGTAGTACTCATTCTCCCTAGTGTTAAACTTGTGGGGAAAATGGCCCTTCTCCAAATCCTCAAACCCCATGGCAGCAGGTGTTTTGGCCAGTCTCATAGGTAAGAAACTGAACGAATCAATCCTCCTCTGCCTGTATGCACTGTCGTACATCAGAATGACCCGGCTACCCCGCATCGTTACCATAGGGGTGATGCCCTGTTTGACAAAGTACTCAAGCAGAATATAGTTGTCAAAGCCGGATGCGTTATGCGCAATGAATGTATACCCTCGGTATTTAGGTAGCCTATACCGTTTCACAAAGGCATCCACACATTTCAATGTGTTGAAACAAAACTTGTTTCCATCAATATCCATTGAACACACAAAATTTGCCTCGTGTTTGCCGTCATGAAAACGAGTCTCAAAGTCAAACAATATGTACTTTTTCTGTGGATCGCCCTTCTCGATTGGTTGTATAAAGCACTCGTGTGGCACGCTGCTTTCCAATCTTTGTTCACCACAGTGTGAACAGACAAGGGGTGCACATTTGTGCATTTTTTTTGCCAACCTTGTATGTTTGTCCACATGTCTCACAGTATTTCAATGCAGTACATGGTATGACCTTGTGTTTTGCTTCATGTACCTTGTGTTGATCGAAACAGAATTGTGATTTGCAAATGCGTTTACAGTCAGGGCATTTTAATGTTTGACCCCCTGTACGCATGACACACCTCTGTAAAACACACATTGCATCGGTGCTTGCAGCTGTGGTACAGAAGCGTTTCATAAGTGCCATAGCAATACTCACATACATATGAGGCACCGAAGAACCCCGTCCGGTTTTTGATCAAATAGTAGTGCTCATTTTTCAAGTATAACCAGACTGTACGCTTGTGTGGTGCATCGCATGTTTGGAAACACTGCAGGCGTTTACGCGCAGAGTCATGATGGAAGACTATAATTTTCACATCTAAGTGTTTCTCAAATTTGGTGACGTCGGAGAGCGATACTTTGTGCATGTGATCAAAACCGACTGCATCGTGCAATTGTTTTGCATATTCCAGTTTTTTATCCTGTGCCATAGCATTGTCAACAAAATGTGCAAGACAGATAGAAAAACATAGATTGTTGTTCCACATATTGTCTGGATTTTACAGATGCCAACCTTTTCTGGATAAAATTTCGTCATAGGAAACTTTACCCAATCTCAGACGACTAGAAGTACCCCCGCTACTATCCCTGGCCACCGTGACAATAAACTCCAATTCGTCGTCCATCATAGAATCATCATTGCTTTGCAAGACCTGTGATATTTCCTCCATGAACAAATCAACATTGTATTCATTATCGCCGTTTAATACAGTTTGTACATCGCTAGCCAGTGATGGACCGATCAAGATCACGTTTAAAACACTGCCGGATGGTGAATCTTCTAATGCTCTCTCAATTACGCCAGACAGTCTCTCTCTAGCCCTATTAGGCACTTGTTCGGGGTTATCAAGATTGATATCTCTGAGATCAATGCGCTGATGCAATTCAGAGGCATTAAAAGCAGGTATGTCTCTGATATGTATATCCTCTATGACATTAGTAGATGAACAGGGCCTTTCTACAAGTCTACCCGCCCCTCCTGTACACATCCAGTAGCACTACTCACACCCTGAGACACACCATCACCACTCACAATACCATGGGGTCACTGATTAAAATAGTGTCGTCAACACTTCCAGTACACGCCTTTGAAACCTCAGCAACTACAGCAACAGCTGGGGCATTTAAATCAGCCATAACATCACTCAACATAGAGTTGATTCTGTCAGTTTGAAACTGAGCCCACCTTGTTATACTCTCAGGATCATATATGATATCGTTACCATTGGGTATGCCCTGTAACCTGGCATGTCTGTCAGTGAGGGCAACCAAATCTTCAAACCTGTCCGGTATTTCAATATCACTTGCATCATCATCATCATCATTATCAGCATTACGACCAGCATCATCACTATATTTGAAAATTTTTCTAGGAGGTGACATGCTAACAGCTATTAGTGGACCGCTATGACGAGGATCTGATTTAGGGTGTTTTATGGCATGGTCTATGCTATTTTTTTGTTAAAGATTTAAGAACTGCAGCCATACTATACTGTGCCGTAACCCGGTTTCCGATGCCTTTACCCAGAGTGTAATTGCCAGTAGTCAGAATACTTATTTGCTCTTTGTCACGCCTCTGAGTTTCTATCAAATTATCAATTCTTTTGTTGAATTGGTCTTTGTCCCGCCTCTGAATTTCTTCCGATTTATCAATTCTTTTATTGATTTGGGCTTTGTCACACCTCTGAATTTCTTCCCATTTATCAAATCTCTTGTTACTGTGTGCTTTGTCACACCTCTGAATTTCTTCCCATTTATCAAATCTCTTGTTGATCACGTCACACACAGCACTTAGTGTCAAAACCTCAGGGGCTGCAAGACCTCTGTGCTCAACATTACTTTGTTGTTGTTGTGTGTCTAACTCCTGTTGAGTTGACTGTCCTGGTGGGGGTAAATTACTGTTTAAACATAAATCAAAGAGCCCTGCCAAATCGGGCAATCCGGATGAAACTGGAGAACCAGGCTGTTCTGATATATCATGTAACACACTATCACCCTGCTGCAGACACGTTGGTATTGTTTGAAGTGTGTCAGAGGATTGCTCTGGACACACAGTCTTATCAAGTACACAAAGGGGGTCACCCACCTGCAGAATAGGTAATGGCAATGGTGTACTACACCTGATTGAACATTCACTTTGGTCGTACACACCTTGTTGAATATCCTCTGCTTGAGGAGTGCCAATCACCAGCTTCCAGGTAGGTTCTCTCTGCGATGCTCCTAACTGCTGCAGCTCAGCAGTCTTTAAAATGGTGGAGGGCTTCAGCCCTCCACCATGTTAAAGACAGTCTATGACGCTTGGGCTGCGGTTCTTCTTCTTCTAGATTCAAACACACACACACACACACACACACACACACACAGACACACACACACACACTTTAGTATTTACGTATAATAATCATGTGTATTTTACATCTGCATTTATCATGTACACACTGTTTGACTGTTGATTTGTGGATTGTAAGATCTGCCTGTCTCGCGTTCCACAGCCACTGGTTGACGGTCCTGTGGGTAAAAGCATCAAAACAAAATTAAATAAAAAAAAAACATTTACCATTAGTTTAAAAAACAAAACTAAGTCTATATATGTAAAAGAAATAAAACAAGTTTATTGAATTAATACCTTCGTTATCAATAGGTGGAATGTTTTCAATATCTCTGAAGTCCTGGTTGCTAACAGTGGTCGGAATCCCTAATAAATAAAACTGTTAAGAAACAACATTTTTTTGTTTTGTTTTGTTTTTACTAAAACAAAACTAGTATTATTAAAAGAAAAGTAACAGTGTTAGATAAAAAAATGGTTATACTCACAGTGATTATAAGCCATTGGTGAAAATATCAACGCAAAGTGAAAATGCAGGAAATGCGGTGAAAAAGCGTCCTCTCCAAAAAGGCCTTGTAGGGTGAAAAAAATGACCTCGGTTGCCCGCGCTTTATACACCGTAAGTAGAAGTAAACACGCCCCAACGAGCAGGAGCTAATGATGTAATAGAGTGCAGGGGGTCGTGGGATCACAATACATGAAAAAAAGTTAAATTGCAACTTTTTTTTTTTTTCGAAACTGTACCGCTTTGGGAAATGAATAGCATCACAAAAAAGATTTAGAAATTAAGGGCACTATGAAGGTTTGTAAAATTAGAGCTGTGATAAAACTATGCTCTCAATCTAGTAGCTAGTTACAAATCCTGCAGGCATTTATGAGATTGACACACACACACACACACACACTCACACACACACACACACACACACACACACACACACACACACACTCACACACACACACAAGCAAGCAGACATTTGCACTCAATAGCAAATGCTGTGTTTGATCTTCAAGGAATTATTACCAATACCCATTCCCACACTTTCAAAGGGGCCTACACACTGACAACTGCAACAACCCCACAATCAAAACACTTCTGCATTTTTATTGTCACCTCCTATCAAGTGACCTTTTGGTCACCACCACATCCAGATACATTCCAAATACCTATGCATTTTTTATTGCACCCCGATCAAACACTTTTTAAACCCTAATCCTTTTTTATTGCACCCCCCCACCTATCAATGCCCTTTTGACCACCACCACATCCAGATATATCCAAACATCTATGCATTGTTATTGTACCTCAATCAAACACCTCCGTGGGGTACGAGCACGTGAAGGACCACGCTCACGTCATATAACGGGGGGATTGACACACTGACAGATGCAACAACAACACCACGATCAAACACTTCCGCATTTTTATTGTCGCCACCTATCAATGACCTTTTTGGCCATCACATCCAAATACATTCCAAATACCTATGCATTGTTATTGCCCCTCAATCAAACCATTTTTAACCCTAACCCCATTTTTATTGCCCCAATAGGGAGGGGTGGACACGTGCTCGTGCACAAGCACGCGCACATGCACACACATGCACTCACGTGCACGCGCATTTTCACATGCACGCGCAAAGTCACCATACTATTACTACAGATAAGGCACCAGGATAAATTAAGCCTGGCTGTTAGCCTGGTCTGGAGCAGGCTAGCTGCACAGAATAAATCTCCATGGTAACTGATGTGCCACTGCTTTCGTGAAACCGAGTCAAGGCTAAACTGAGCCAGGATAACCGGAAAACCCTGGCTTAATCCCTTATCTTGGTTTGGTGAAACAGGCCTCAGGGGACATTTCCTCAACAGTTTGTGTTATGAAGTGACTGTTGGTTGTTATTACAGCCCAGAACCAGTAGAGGGCTACAGGGCTATACACATGGTAGGATTACCCAGAGTGAGGTGCAGTGTAGTCAGTTTATGGAGAAGGAGGTGACATTCTTAGGACATCGAGTGGACAAGACAGGGCTGCATCCACTGCCGGCAAAGGTAAAAGTGGTGCAGGAATAGCCAACATCTACCTCAGTGACTGAGCTCAAAGCTTATTTGGGACTGTTGAACTTTTACAATAAGTTCCTCCCAAACTTGTCTACATTACTTGCACCTCTGCACAAATTACTGAGAAAGGATCAAGTGTGGTCTTGGATGCCAGAGCAAGAAAGGGCTTTAGAACAGTCAAAAGAACCTTTGCAATCCAGCAGTGTGTTAGTGCATTATGATGAAACAAAACAACTCATACTTGCCTGTGATGCGTCTCCATACGGGGTTGGAGCAGTGTTAGCTCACCGCACGTCAGATGGAGAGGAGAAACCTGTAGGGTTTGCATCACGTACGCTTTCAGCTGCAGAAAATAACTATTCCCAGCTAGATAAAGAGGGATTAGCTGTTATATTTGGAGTACAGTGTTTTGTATTACAGTATTTTCTGTATGGAAGAACATTTGTGATTTGTACAGATCATAAGCCACTGATAAGTTTATTCCATGAGATGAGAGCTGTACCACAGATGGCTTCACAGAGAGTAATGAGATGGGCTGTACTGTTACGAGCATATGAATATGTTATCATGTACAGAGCAGGTAAAGACAATGGTAACGCAGACGCTCTAAGCCATCTCCCACTTCCAGAGACACCCAGAGGTCCAGCACCGGAGGAGCATGTGTTAATGTTGGACCAGGAGCAGAGTCAATTAACAACATCAGACCAGCAGCCAAAATAGACAACTAAGGATCCCCTACTCTCCCGGGTCCGTGAGTATGTCCTGAGAGGATGGCCAAATAACCCAGACAGAGACTTTATGCATTATAAACAGAGACAACATGAGCTGAGTGTACAGGATGGATGTGTGCTGTGGGGAGCCCGCATTGTGATACCCGAGAGGGGACGAGCCCCTATTATGGAGCAGATACATCAGTTGCGCCCTGGGATGAGCCGCATGAAAGGCCTGGCAAGAGGTTACATGTGGTGGCCTCAAATGGACACAAGAGAAGAACACAGAAAGGCACCGGCGTGTGCACCCCTGCACACGCCGAGTGGCCTGAAAAGCCATGGAGGAGACTCCACATTGATTATGCAGGTCCTTTTATGGGTAAAATGTTCTTAGTGATTGTGGATGCTCACTCGAAATGGCTAGATGTAGACCCGGTGACCTCAGCTACATCAGCAGCGATGATAAACTGTCTGAGAAACGGTTTCAGCACACATGTTATCCCAGAGATGATTGTGTCTGACAATACCCAGTATTTTGTCAGTGAACAAACAAAAGAGTTTATGACACATGGAATGTGGAATCACACGTCACATCAGCACCGTACCACCCGTCATCTAACGGCTTGGCTGAAAGAGCTGTACAAACATTCAAAGAGCTCATGAAAAAGAGCACAGGCGACACATTGGAGACAAAGTTAAATAGAGCTTTGTTTAGCTATCGCATCATTCCACAGTCAACCACTGGACTGTCACCTGCTGAGATGATGATGGGTAGGAAGTTGAGGTGTACACTTGATCTCATTTACCCAGACCTGAGACAAAAAGTGGAAGCAAAACAAGCAAGTCAAAAAACCTATCATGACAAACATGCCAAAGGACGCTACTTTGTGGCAGGAGACACTGTCTATACCAAAAACTATGGATGTGGACCTAAATGGATACCAGGACTGATACAGGAGATCACAGGACCGGTTTCCTACACTGCGTTGCTGGGAAATGGTAAAGTTGTCAGGCGACACACGGATCAACTGTTCAGCAGACAGGAGCAGGATCTGCCCGCTCTGATGCCAGATTCAACACAGGAAGAGGAGTGTGTGGTACCACCACCGTTGACCAGCATAGAGCCACAGGACATAGGTACTACACAAGCAGATGACAAAGCTCTGCCTATTGTGAAACAAAACAAAGAGAGCAGTGCACCTGATGGTTCGCCAAATAAGGTGTTCCGATCTCAGAGAAACAGGAAACCACCAGCCTATATAAAAGACTTTGTGAAGTAAAGAACATGTTTCAGACACAAAGATGAGACATTGTTTTGTTCAAGCACTGTGGTTGTGGTACAGTAATTAACCCTTTACCACATTTATTTTGAGCATACTTGAGTTGAGCCTGAACATTTTTTGTGTTGTAACCCCCCCCAAAAAAGAAAACAAAAGTAAACAGTGTTAGAATTGAAATAAGTCACACTGATAAGTGTATGTGTTTAACCCTGTTTATGTTGGTGGGTATGAATAGATAAGCAGAACGCAAGAACAGTGGTGTTTACTATTTTTTAAGTTACACGAGCATTTGTTGTAGTATTGTTGTGTGTTGAGTCACTGTAAACTACAGAGAGTAGGTCAGATTTAAGAGGGGAGGGATGTTATGAAGTGACTGTTGGTTGTTATTACAGCCCAGAACCAGTAGAGGGCTCCAGGGCTATACACATGGTAGGATTACCCAGAGTGAGGTGCAGTGTATATACAGCCTGTACCCCCATGTTGGGCATGTTGTAATACTATTAAGTGGTTCCTGCAATAAAGACAGCTCGACTGAAGGTGAAGTCTCGCTATCTGGTAATTGATATCCGAAGATATCATAATAACTATGTTTAGTTTGTTGTTAGCTACATTACCTGTCAGCTAACTACACTTACTAAGATAACTAGGTTTAATAAATTGTTAGCTACATTACCTGTCAGCTAACTACACTTACTAAGATAACTAGGTTTAGTAAATTGTTAGCTACATTACCTGTCAGCTAACTACACTTACTAAGATAACTAGGTTTAGTTAATTGTTAGCTACATAACCCGTCAGCTAACTACACTTGTTAAGATATCTAGGTTTAATAAATTGTTAGCTACATAACCCGTCAGCTAACTACACTTACTAAGATAACTATGTTTAGTTAATTGTTAGCGACATTACCTGTCAGCTAACTACACTTGATTAAAATAACTAGTTCAAATAGTTCATTGAATTAACAATTACCAAATACAGTTTACTATTTAAAAATAGATGTCCCTAACATAGTTACTTTTTGAATGAGATATAAACATTTAAACGTTATACTGCATGATCATCTTCTCAGTCAGGCCAGTCATTATCTGTTGAGACTGTTTCTTTAGTCAATCTGAAACTTGATAGTGTTTCACAAAAATAAAATATATTGTTGTTAAAGTTACTCATTATAGATAGGGTCAACGATCTTGGATAGCTAGCATAATTTTAAAGTAGCATCGCCTCAAGAGCTCCGTCTAAACCCCCCCCCCCTCGGGGGCTTCACACACCTGCACGAGCACCGCCGCATCGTAACTACTTCACAGCCACAGAGCGGAGAGAATACCTCAACTCAACAACGCTTCCTCATGACAGTAACCTGTGCAGAGCTACTGCAGAGCTGAGTTCTCTCTTCCATTCTCCAGGAAACGTGCGGCGGCGACGCGCTTTGAGTTCAGGCTGGTGCACGCCAAGGGTAGAGAACGAGCAGGGAGGCAGGGAGGCATCTGATTGGTTCTGTCCAAGCGGACCTGGAGGCAGTGATTGGTAGACGTTTTTACAGGATTACAGCAGCTACAGATGACTGATCGTTTCCGGTCTTTTTTCAGAGCTCATCAGTAATGGATCGCTGTCGGGGGGGAAAGACCATTTCAACCAATATAACAAATAGATATGGTTAAGCTTCTACTAATTCTGAAATACTGACATATGAAATTCAATAAACACGTCTTTAAGAAATAATTAACTCGTAACTTAAACATTTGACGGGTTTGGGATTATATTTCCAAATCCAGGTTGCTGGAAACTACTCGTCTTTTCTCTTTTAGTAAAAATAAATAATATGAATATTCACACATTATTGTTTATGAAAACATGAAATAGTGGAAGAAACACACAAATATAACTAATAAGATAATAATATAATACATTTCAAAATGTAGCTTCATGTTGTACTAATTGAGCAAGGAAGATGTGTCATTTCTGGCTACTATGTTTAGATCATGAAAAAGACTTGCAACTCAGAAATGTTTTTATTGTGCAACAGAAAGAATAATTTTTCTTCCAGATGTTCAGAAAAATCTTACTCATATAGTTCTGAAAAAAAAACTATAAAAGCACATTAGCATTTAACTAAACTGATTTATTGACATGATTTAAACATAAAAACGAGATAACATTGGACCAAAACTCATTTTAATTCAACCTGTTCAATTCAAAAGAGATTCTCATAAACACACCGTGTTAAAAAAGGTGATTTGTGTGAGTAACACACACAAACACTCGTAGATAAACTCTGAGGTCAAAGATTTCCTGTAAATGGAGAGGGGAGGAGCCACACTGATCCAGGTGATCCAGGTACATGAGAACAGGGAGGAAACTCTGTAAGTGGAAGTGTTCAGTCAGTCAGCTGAGACTCCATTTAGAGTCAACAGAGCAGGAGGAAAACTCAGAGAGTTTAACAGTAAAGTAATAACATGTTGGATTAACACTCACCCTGCTTCACTCCTTAGTCAGTTTTGTCCCTGTGGACTGTAGAGGAGAGAAATGTTAGAATGAACTCAACAGTTTGATTCATCTGTGAACACAAAGTCGTGACTGGCTGAATAATACTCATCAAACCTGCTGTAACCCAAGAAAACAAGCAGAGATTTAAAGAAAGTGTTAAATTATACTGTATACTGTGTGTGTGTGTGTGTGTGCGTGTGCGTGCGTGTGTATGTGTGTGTGTGTGCGTGCGTGTGTATGTATATGTGTGTGTGTGTGTGTGTGTGTGTGTGTGCGTGCGTGTATATGTGTGCGTGCGTGCGTGTGTGTGTGTGTGTGTGTATGTGTCTGTGTGTGTGTGTGTGTGTGTGTGTGTGTGTATGTATATGTGTGTGTGCGTGCATGTGTGTGTATATGTGTGTGTGTTTGTGTGTGTGTGTGATAGAGAGAGAGGTTGTGTGTTACTTCATGTTGTCTCAGTCTTGTGACTTGCACAAATTTGTTTCCGCTAAATGTTCTGAGCTCACAATCAGTGTTCCCGTTTCACCTCTCAGACTGACTTCAGAGTGATTGTGTGGAGGAAGAGGAGGACAGAGCAGAGCCTCCAGTCTCCGACTATCTGTCTATGAAGAGTGACGGGTCTAAAGATGATCCTCCATCTTCAGTAATGAACATGGAACCACAGAGTCAAAGTAAGAGAGCTGCTACTAACTCATTTATAGGACTCATTTTTAGTTACCTCTGACAATACCATGTTTTCTGTTGATTTTGTGTTTGTACATTCAAATTTCTACACAAATGTATTTGCCAACTAAAATTTAACAGACTTTGTCAAATAAACTCTTCCTCTTAGTATCTGTGACAGCTGTCAGTCACCTAGAAAAGATGTAATCTAATCTAAGAAAACGGCTACAAACTTTTACACCTCGTTATTGTTGACAGTAGCAGTAGTTTGTGTGTTTAGATCAGGGGTCAGCAACCTGTGGCTCTTTAGCCCCTCTCCAGTGGCTCCCTGTGGATTTTTTTAAAAATTAGTGGAAATGAATAACTGTTTTTTTGTTTACATTTTCATTTTTATTTATCATCGTTGTAGGTCTAATTTACGACGGTACGACGGAGTATTAGGGCCACATTGAGGAAAATAAATAAATCTGAGATTTCGAGAATAAAGTCATAATATTACGAGAATAAAGTCATAGGTTTACGGAAAAAAAAGTCGTAGTATTATGAGAATAAAGTCATAATATTATAAAGTAGTCATTTTACGTGTAACATTCTTTTTTTTTCTCGTAAACTTCTGACTTTTTTATCTCGTAATATCATTACTTTCCTCTCAAATCAAATCAAATCAATTTTATTTGTATAGCCCAAAATCACAAATCACAAATTTGCTTCGGGGGGCTTTACAATCTTGACAATGCAACCCTCACATCGGCTAAGGAAAAACTTAACCACAAAAAAAACTTTAAAGGGACTATTTGGGGGGGGGTTAGGGTTAGGGTTAGGGATATTGTGTGTTAGCTGGCGTGTGTCGCCTCACTGTTTAGACCGGTGCTCGTTCATGTCAATGTAGCGCGAGCCACATGACGCTGACTTTCGTTGACATTGCGGCCACAGGTGTCGCTGTGAACAAGCAATTTCTGATTCTTACATATAGCCCCTTTAACAGGGAGGAAAAATGTTGTAAACCTCAGGAAGAGCGGCAGAGGAGGGATCCCCCTTCCAGGATGGACAGACGTGCAATAGATGTCTTGTGTACAGAGTAACAACATAATGAAAACACAACATAGACAATTCATGACAAAAATGAATACATATAATGTGAATGTATGTGAGAGGGTGGATCCAGGAGGATATCAAGCAGCTTCCAGGCGACGCCAAACAGATAGAGCCAGAGCAACACGACCTCCTCTCGACGTCAAAACCGGTAGAGCCAGAGCAGCACGACTTCCACTCCACGCCAATCAGATAGAGCCTTAGCTGCGTAACCTCCTCTCAACGCCATACAGGTAGAACCTGAGCAACACGACCTCCTCTCCATGCCAGATCAATAGAGCCAGAGCAACACGACCTCCTCTCCACATCACGATAGATAGTGCCCGAGCAACACGACCTCCTCTCTACGATGTACCACCAGAGAGTCAGAGCAACGTCACAGAGCGACTGATGGTCCATCACGGAGAAGCCTGATTCAAAGGAGAGAGAGGGGAGAGAGAGAGCGAGGCACACAGCAGTGCTTGTGGGATATAAACAACTGAGGGTTATAGAGAGGCAGCGGCTTAAAATTAATAATGTTCTCGTCGGCAGGACTGCTAGGCTGAAATAATAAATTGAGACTGAGACCGACCCACCAGCTAACTAAGTGAAAGTTAGGGCAAAAAGATGGGTTTTGAGTTTGGATTTAAAGACCTCCACAGAGTCTGACTGTCTGATGTTTATAGGGAGGTTATTCCAGAGGAAAGGGGCTCGATAAGAAAAGGCCCTTTCGCCTGCTGACTTCTTTTCCACTCTGGGGACAGACAGGAGCTCTGTATTCTGAGAGAGGAGAGTCCTGGTTGGAGTATAAGATTTAAGTAGATCAGACAAGTAGGAAGGGGAGTTGTAGAAGAAAAAGTGCCCCGACCGTGGGCCAGCAGAAGATAGGGCGTCCTCCTTCAGCATTTTTATCCTTATAATACTTTATAAGGTTTTATACAGCATTAATTTAGACTGATCAGTTCGCTGTACCACAACTGGGACACAGCTCATCACGCGACCACAGCACGTGGTAATTACATAAAACTCAGTTCTCCTGGTTTTATCTGGCCAGTTTGCCGTGCCACAACTGGGTCACGCCAACATGCGTCAAACTGCACATGAAATTAAAACTCAGTTCTCCGTAACTCGGAGGTTTTCTGGTCTTAACCTGGCCAGTTTACCGTACCACAATCTGGGTCACGGCTTCATGCGTCAAACTGCACATGACATTGAAAATAAAAAAATAAAAACTCAGTTCTCTGCCTGTTGTATCGCCGAGGATTCTGGTTTTTATCCGGCCAGTTTGCCGTGCCACAACTGGGTCACGGCAACATCCGTCAAACTGCGCTTGAAATTAAAACTCAGTTCTCTGCCTGTTATATCGCAGAGGATTCTGGTTTTAACCTGGCCGGTAAGCTGTTCCACAACCCGGGTAACAGCAAAAAACGCGTCAATCTGCGCGTAAAATAATAAAATACAAATAACACATATGCTAGCTTTACAATGTTAACCACTGAATTCAGTCTTTAAACACACACGACAACTTTCAGACTTAACAATTAAACACCTCTCTTTTGTGCACTTCCTCTCTTCGTTCTGCTTAAATGTCCACACTATTTTCATATGTGTCACATTCTTCCCTACGTGCTTTACCTTTACCAAAAACACAAAAAAACATGCGGTGAGCCAGCATGCAATGCATACACTTTCAGTAACTGTTCATCAACCCTCTACCCTCTCTCATTCTTCCCGGTGTTCACACATGCAATACTTAGACATACAGTACATAAAACATATATTTTGCATCAAGACCTGCAATGTTCAATTAATATTGTTTTTTCTTTTTTGTACTGCTTTTCAGTATTTTACTCAATTCTCATGCATTATCAATTTCCAAATTCAAATCTGTTTAAAACTAGGTTCTTTAGGAGAGAAAAAAACCCTTTGAGTTACTTTACCTGGGTGGACTTCTCCTGCGTCCCAGACACTTATCAAATTAGCAGAGTGATAATTAATTATCTGCTTACTGTGTTTATTTTGCGGCCGCAGGCGTCTGGGATACAAGGTCGTCCCTCCAGGCTTTTCGTCCTCAAGGTCCTTTCTCTTCTCCTGGCTGGCTCTCCCTTTAATGTTGAAGAAAAAGTGCCCCGACCGTGGGCCAGCAGAAGATAGGGCGTCCTCCTTCAGCATTTTTATCCTTATAATACTTAAAACTTTTGGAGTTCTCAAAAATCAGGTTTAAAAATTGGTCGAGAGAAAACTACAGATCTTGATGCAAAAGTGTTTATTTCTGTCGCCAAAAACAAACACGAGTCGTCAGTTCGAACGGAGGACTGACTTCTCGACAAATCATGCCCTCTTATATACTATAGACTTCATTTACTATTCTCTTTCATGTTCTTTACCCTCAGTTGGCAAAATGCCCAAAACTCATTATTTTCTTGCAAACTCAGGGATTCTGAGTTATTTTGGTCTTATCTGTGACAAATTTATGACTTTAACCTTTTTACCTAATCCTCCTCCTCTTTTTGCCGCCGCTTGAGTGTTAGAACTCAGGAGTGCATGCACTCGCCTCTTCATTCGATAGGCTGATTCTCTGCCTCCCATCCTGCTGGAGAGGCAGCCCCCCCCCCCCCCCTCTTCTCTGCCTCCCATCCTGCTGGAGAGGCAGCCCCCCCCCCTCTTCTCTGCCTCCCATCCTGCTCGAGAGGCAGCCCCCCCCCCCCTCTTCGAACGCCTCCCATCCTGCTTGAGAGGCAGCCCCCCCCCCCTCTTCGAACGCCTCTGCCAAGCTCCCTCTACAGCCAGGCTGACGCTGAGCATGCTCGTCTCTCTTGACGCTGAGCATGCTCGACTCTCTGACTTCAAAGGGCCGTCCATGCTTTACTCTACACTAGGAAGGCCTTCCCATTCTAATGCATCAGACACACATTATTTTATGTAGAATAAACATTAACATATATAAAAGACTAAATGGTACATTTGATTTATACTTTAACCAAAAATACCCTAGTATATGAACATTTTGTGTAAATATATGATATATATTTGTCTTAGGTTATGCTTTATAAAACAGCCTGAAAATGTGTCACAACATTTCCCCCTTGTGACTTTTTTAAGTCACACCTATAGGTTCGACATGTGCATATAAAGCTTAGCTTTATATCATACATATATCATATCATGGATCCGACAGGTACAAAATGACTTTGTGCAATTTTACAAATCATGTGAAAGAACAAATAATAATGCAGTGGGCCGCTTGTTTCTCATCTAACTGAGCAAGCAAAACATCACACATATATGTTCTCACACCATAATATACTTGAGATATAATGATAAATGATCCAGTGTATAAAATCAGTTGCATGTTTACCATGAGCATATAACACTTCCATTCCTTCTTAAATGAATATGCGTCACCTCCAACTGGAAAGTACCATTTGATTGATTATACGACACATCTAGCAAGAAATAACGTGATTATACGACACGTCTAACAGGAATATGAGTTGGTAAAGACTTCTCAGGTGTTAAGAAACCTGATAATAAGGCACACTGTCCAAGTCCTCTTTCTTTCTCACCCAGACACTGGGTCGGATTCTTCTGTTTGTTACTGAACGTATGAGTCAGTACAGTGGATGGTCGTTACGGGCCAACCCGCGGAGTCGCGGTAGGCGTTGAGGGTGTCATGACACACCCTCAAAGACTGTGTCAGTTTTGCAACCTTTCCCTCGAGCTGTCGCAATTGGGCACATCTCTTATTTCTGATACGCAGTCTGTAGCGTCGCAGCATCTCCCTGCGTCTCATTAGACGCAATGCCTCGGCGGTCTCTTGTGCCATGCCAGTTATTAGACGTTGAAAATCTCATGCATCCATGTTGGCAAGTGCCTCTGGAGATTTCAGTGGGGGGGGGGTCTGGTTGGGTGCCGTCTGCTTTGTTCTCCGTGGGTTGAATGGTGGAAAGCTGGGGTGTCCGATTCTCAGTTGATTGAGATGTCTGGCTGGAACCCTCCACATGAGAGCCACCGACATCCTGCACGTCTTCAGGCTGCTCCAGCTCGCTGTCCACCAGAGGAGTGGTTGGGTTGAAATCAGAGGATCGCTCTGTCCAGTAGGCTTCCTCACTGATATTTGATGGTTCCTGCTGGCGAGTGTGGTTCCCCTCGTCACCCAGCTGCTGCATTAGATCTGCGGGTATCTCCTCCATAAACAGCATGTGCAACAATGAGGAATGCTGTGGTTGTGTGCCTGGATATGGCACAGGAACTGGGTGTGGGGCTGGATTGTGGACTGGTGTTGCATATCCTGAGTTTACTTTCACTCAGCATCCTTTAGCATAGCTTATCTGTATATAAACTATAGGCACATTTATATTTATCAGAGAGACGTTGGACACCTTATCTTCCATGCTCTGCCAGTGCGGTGTGAGTGCTGAATAGTACGGTATGTCCTAACCTCACCGTGATAACCTCTATCTCCCCCTTGGTGAATAATGGCATGCAACGTTCCCAACTCAACTGTACCAAGTCATAGGTATACTCTAATGTTACTGTACTATGTTCTACACAAATTCCTTTTTATAATACATGGTTATATGTACGCCATTTTCTACACTGAACTTCTGCAAGGCGAACGATGGGGTTGATGACAGCAATGGACAGCCCTCCGATTGCACTGAATAGCCAAAATATTGTAGAATAGTTTTAGACTTATGATGGTAGATGGGTCCATATATAGGTCTAGTACTGGCTGAAGTTCTTTGTTATATCGTTTATCCGTTTTACCTTTGTTTTTCTTACATGATTTTCTTGTTATTACACGTTCTGCCATTTTTGGATATTTGTTTTATACATCGAGGTGCCAGTTCTGATAAACCTGATCTTCTCCTAGAGAGTTATATTCATCGTCTGATTTATTCAATAGTTTGCTGTCGATCTCTGTCATAGCTATTTCCAACCTCCACGTTACTGTGGACGTGAAGGGGAAACTGTCCAGTTACTAGTGCAAGTGCTCTTACTAATCATCAGTCTAATCAAAGAAGACACGCAGCCTGTGGGTCTACTTGTTTAGATGAAAATTGCGTCCATTGGTAAAACATATTCTGTTCCCATCCTGTCATTTTCAAATTCCTATCCTCTTTTGTATGCTTCTACTCTTAAGCTTATTTTGGTGGGATTTTGTTTAATTGTTCCTAAATGCGAATACTACCATGTTAGCTTCTGTGCATCTTTCATTGAGCATTTAACCATTACTCTCACCTCCCCTTCAAACATGCATCGCTCGTCTGCAGGAAGATTGTCTAATTTAATAACTTCTAAGCTCAAAGACAATGGTTGGTCGGTTATGGCTGATCTGGCATGGATAAGTTCAATATTTGGTCTAACATTGACAATCTCAGTCACTTTATCTGGTGGTAATTTCCTTTGCTTTACTACTATAGTTCCAGCTGTTAATCATGCAATTAATCAACAACCTTTGCTTTTATGATTGATTCTAATGCTATGATGTTTTGCAGGGCGTATCTATACATTAGTAAGATCAAAATTAGTAGTCCTATTCCACAAAAAACTCCCTCTATTGGCCCTTCTTTCCCCATGTTCCTGATGCTCCTGTATCTGGGTCTGCCTCTTATTCTTTTGGACTTTCTACTGAATTTTCAGCTGGACTAGGCTGCTCATCATTTGTGTCCAGTCTCTGGGATCGTCTCTCCCCGTGTGGGCTCTGGGATCGTCTAGCTTCCTGTTGGGCGGTGTCACCATCCCCCTTTTCCGACCCAGGTTGTGTCTCTCTCCTGTATGCCTTAGCCGTCCCTGCAGGGTCGTCTGCTCCTTCTGGACGCACTCTCTGTAATGGATCAGGGATGGCGGCCTCCTTTTCCTCTGTGGCACCTTTTACCTGCTGAAATATTACTTTGGGGATGCAAGACAAATGTTGGACATAACTCATTAGTTCTTTGTCCAACTGTTCCAGTGGAGGACCGTCATACGGTCCCCTAAGATAAGGCACAGGCATTGGTCTCCCTGTTAGCATCTTGTGAGTGGTTAGACGTATTTGTCTG
The DNA here is from genome assembly GCA_916701645.2 of Sebastolobus alascanus. NCBI lineage: Eukaryota > Metazoa > Chordata > Actinopteri > Perciformes > Sebastidae > Sebastolobus > Sebastolobus alascanus. The sequence goes on from CAKAOJ020001355.1 coordinate 71,110, forward strand.
TTAGTTTGTGATCCCATGCACATTAGATGGTGACCTGTACTGTACGTACACTCAAATTTCTACTTTATCCCTAACATCTTGACTTTTTATCAAGCTAAATTGTGCTACTACAAAATGTGGTCCATTGTCTGAGCTTATGGTGTCAGGTAGACCAACTCGTGGAAAAACCTCTTTAAAACTTGATTACGGATTTACAATCCGTTGTGCTGTTGGTACTGCCTCAATTGAGTCATGTCCACTTAATCTATCATTATATGCCTAAAAGGGCTTGGGGCCAAAAATGTTTTCCTTACATTATATTTTACATTATATTTCGCACACACTTTCATACATTCATGCAACACTCTTTCAACTGTAGCTGTTAATGGTGTCCACCAAACTGCCTGAAGGCATTTAATCACTTCCCCCCCTTGCGCAGTGGTCTTCTCATGACCATGCGCATTTAAAACGCAATACGAACTGACTAATACAAAGTGACCCTTTTATACAGTATTTTCATGAGGATCTGCTTTCGTTTGAGTAGTTATTAATGTAAACAGCATTGTGAGAGGCTCACAATATGCACAGATAACAACAGGACCATGTTAGTACCTATGGGCGCTTGATTAGCAGCTTTGTCTGCTAGGTTATTTCCTGTAACTATTAATGAGTCTGTTCTTTTAGTGGGCTGGACACTTACTAATTGCAACCTCCACTGGGAGGTGCATGGCTTCCAGTATTGCAGAGACTGCCTCCCTGTATACTGCTGCGGTGCCATCAGCCCTACGAAAACCTGTTTCCTCCAAATGCAATCATGCACGACACACACCATATGCGTAAGCTGAATTGGTACATACATTTTAAACTTTTCCCTGCGCTAGTTTACAGGCGACAGTCAAAGCTTTGATTTCTGCTAATTGTGCAGAGCATGGTAGAGGAACCTTTAGTTGCCTGCACAGTTATATAGGCATTGCCTTTATTTAATTTGACCAATGGCATATCCTACCTGATTTCCAGCAGCATCTTTGAAACAGGAACCATCTACAAATTACGTGAGGTCTGCCGTTATTGGCTTGTTGTATAGGTCGTCTTTGGAAAGCAAAGGTCGTGGCAGCTAACCGTTGATAACAAGGTAGTAGAAATGTCTCACTGTTGTCTAGTTTGGCGCTATAATATGCTAGTGGTTGTCTATGCGTTGGTGTATCTTGTATTAACATCGCGCTCACATGTCCTAATCGCTCTGCGACATATAGATGAAAAATCTTGGAGTAGTCTGGATTACAAAGTGCTGGGGAAGTCTGCATGTCCCCCTTTTAGTGCTTGAAAGGCCCCTTCAGCCTCCTCTGTCCACTGCATTACACAGAGCTGTCTGTCTGTCCTGCGGCCCATCTGAGGGCTCGCAAAAGGGGCTGTTTTAACAGCATAATCACAAATCTACGAGCGATTGTACCCCACAGTCCCCTGAAAAGAGCATCTGTCCCACCGTTTGCGGTTTTGGGAGCTTCTGTTTTGGTTTTTATTTGCGACGGGGCAATTAGTCTTTTATCTCTACATAGGTTTTCTTCCTAAGTATTCAACTTCTGTTTGACAGAATTGTAATTTATCTCTGCTGACTTTGTGTCCTCCTTTTGCTAGCGCCGTTAGCACTGCAATTGCATCTTTCTCACACTGATGCTTTGTTGGACTACAGATTAACAAGTCGTCCTTATACTAAATTACATTACTTGGAACATCCAGGTGTTGTAAATCTTTGAGCCAACACCCTATTTAAAATTGATAAACTTTCGATAAAACTTGAGCTAATCGTATAGCCCATAATAAGTGGAAGCAAATAAATATTATGAGTCTGAATGTAATGGCACACTGAAAAAGGCTGAACATAAATCAATCACAGTGTACCACCGTGCATAAGGTGGAGTACTTGTGAGTAATGTGTGGGGATCTGGGACGATGGGCGTTTCACCATCAACAATAGAGTTGATAGCTCGGATCATGCACCAAGCGGTAATCATTAGAGTGTGGCTTTTTAATTAGAAAAATGGAAGTATTGCAGGGCTTTTTTGTTTTATTAAGACTCCTGCTTTTAAGAGACCCTCAATTGTGGGTTTAATTCCATCTATAGCCTGTTGCTTCAGTGGATATTGTTTTTTTGTATGGTACCATAGCACCTGATTTAAGTTTTACTCATATGTGTTGTGCTTATTTAACTAGTCCCACATCTGTCTTATGTTTTAACCATACATCGTGTGTGACCTCATTTAGTATATGTTTGTGTTCTGATGTTAATAGCGTGTGTGTAGGTGCCCTTTCATTTGGTATCCCTTTCTCTGCTATTGTTTCATAACATGCTGTATTTATAATATATTTGTTATCAATGGGCTTTTATTCCTGCAGTTTTGATGCTGCACGTATCATATGGCCGAGTTCGTGGGATTCATGTCCTCTTGCCACTAGCAATGTGACATGAGGAGAGGAGTTTTGAACCAGAAACCAGTCTTGTAGTTCAGTGGGGAGTGTTACCGCCACTGCTGCTCCTTGTGGTCCAATGTAGCAGTTTTCATCTGGACCAGCTGTGTTAGAAGTAGTTTCCCAGAGCAGCCTAATGTCTTGACTGATGAGTTGGAGAAGGGGAATTTTAAGCCGGTCTTTCCAATACATGAGCACACATGCATGTCACGGCTATAGTGGGTTCATCTTGTGGTTGTGATGAGACAACCGGTGCCATTAACTCCCCTCCGGCTCCTCCAGGCTCCCTATAGTCCGCTGCTGGTCCTGTCCATGGGTTCGTCTCTCTGCCGGTGACCTACTTCGTCACATCCCCAACAGGCATCAGCTTCAACCTGAGCTCGGTCTAGGCCAGCTGGATTGGGAGCGCCTGTATTGCGTTGAAGGATCTATTTTTCCTCCATAGGGCCGGTCCTCTCTTTGTCCTGGTCCTCGTCTGAGGCGATAAGTGTCACTTGGTGTAATTTTAGTTCAGTTTGTTTCTAGTTCTTCATTCTCCACCTTTTTTTTACCACGAACTGCCCTGTGTTCGACAAATTCTTGTGATGGAAATATGGTGGTGGCGGCTTAGCAGGCTATCATTAGTGTCTTTTGTTTTGTAGTATTTTATGTTAGTTTCCACTTCATCGCACCAGGCTTTTCTCAAGGGTGCCTCTTTGGCCACTATTGTTTTCCTGATATCCATTTATGCCACTTTTTCCATGAACAGTTGAATCTATTAATTAATTTATTTACTTATTTATTATTACTCCGGATAGTGTCTTAATATCAATTCCATTGGCTCTGACACTCCACCTCCCTTTGTTACTTTGGATCCCATTTATGCTTCTGGCTAGTGACCTGGGGATTTCTGGCTTCTGTCTAAGTCTTTTGTAATTTATAAGAACAAGTATTTTACTAGCAGTACTGCCAGGCTTGTATTTCTTTCTCCTTGTGGAGTCAAATTCTAACTTTTCTGTACCGTCGTTTTGAGGTCTTGAAAATATTTTCAAATTTTCCTGTTTCACATTTAACTCTTCATGGGGACAATGGAGGCACAGTTGAGGATTCAGTGCCACTTGGTTTTGTCTTTTTAGCTCGTCTCCTTTCGATATTTCAAAGTGTTGGACTCAGAGGATGTGTAGTGGCTGCACCGGGTTCTCACGGAGGCTGCTCCAGCACTGGGGTCAAATGTAAATGACGACACAAACCCTTGTATCGTTTCCCCCCCACAGTGTACCTAAAAATTATTCTTGTATTTTCATTTAAATTCACAATCCTTGTGACTTTGTCAAAGGTTCCACTAGTTGTTTTATCTTGTTTCAGTTTCACACCTTTCTGTGAGAAAGGCTCAACCAAAGGTATTTTATTCAATGCGATAAGAGATTATTATTAGATATTATTGTCGTTTACAAAGTATTCAGTTGTTATTTAATAAATTATCAACTATAGTTTTACAAAGCAATTGATTATTTTTTACACAAGTAATGTGTTACTGTTTACAAAGTATGCTATTATTATTCACAACATAAGTAACAGAGCAATTAGTTATTATCTGTGAAAGTACTTTGTTGTTGCCTATAAATAATCAATTACTGCCCATGAAGCATTTTAGTCATTATCTACCAGGCGACTTTGTCATTGTTTGCAAATAATAACTTTTGCTTGTTCAAAACGCAATCAGTTATTTACAAAGTGATTGTTACTGCTTACAAAATGATCAATTACTAAAGCAACTAATTATCACTTATTCAGTACACCATTTATTGTTTACAAAGCAATTAATTATTGTCCAACAATTGGTTAAATGTCTACAATATAATCAGTTAAAGTTTACAAAAATGTATTAATATCTGAAAAAGCACCTTTTATTATTTAAAAACAATCAATTGCCGTATGCAAAATAATTAATTATTGTTTACCAACAATTAATTTTATTTTAAATTAATTATATTGTTTACTGAAGTAACACAAGGCAATACATAGATATTATTATATATATGCTGCACCCTCAAACAAAACTACCAGAGACACATTTATTCGTTTTTTATTATTTTTCTAGTTTAAAACAAGCACCTTCCTTCAGCCTGCATAAAGAACAGCACTTTTCTGTGACTCTCCTACTTAAAACGACAGCGTTCTCTAAAGGGTAAGTTTGTGTTTCAGAATGAGCATATAGCATATTCCATAAAAAACAGTATAAGATGTAAACCTTAAGCTTATGAATCTTCCCAGTAGTTGGTTACCATGAGTAGATAAATGTAGGGTAACGATGACGATAGCTATATGATGACTATAATATGGCTACTGGCTGTAACAATCAATCATGATGGTCAGAGAGCAGTAGCAAGATGAAATAAGATAAACTGCAACTGTCTCCTACAACCGAGTTTTCTACCACTACAACCGGACGGTCCTTTATGTGCGTCTATAAAAGTTTAGTCACAGCAGCACACATACGCACATTACACTTCCACTTTCTCTTCACAATAAAAGCTCTTTACTATATTTGCACTCACCACCAGGCAGAATCACACCACCAAAACAGTCTGTTGCACTGGTAATATCACCCACTGTCCTATAAGTTATCTTTTATGCGTACAGAATTGTAATTTTGCCGACTCTCCGTACAGACTGCTCTTATTTTGAAAGGCTTAAACCGGCGTTATCAGCAGATGCGACGTAACGCATGTATGTATGGTTCTTTTCAATGTAGCAGAATAGTAGGCTCTGCTTAACTTCAACAACCGATTATCCACCAGTACAGCACAGATTCTAGCACAGACAGCGCACAGACTCCAATGACTGCCGAAGTTATGCGTAAAAACGCCTGTTTCACATGAGCACCGTGAGGCTGACTCCGCCTGTTAAACCAGAATGTGTGTGTACCGCCGAACTGCCGACAGCGACAACAAAAACTCAGCCTGACGTCTCAGGCAAACACTAACATTAATGCCAAGCATGTAAGACCGAGTGATGTCGTGGTTTTAACTGTTAATTCACGTGTGTTTCCCTTCTGTCTTAACTCACAGACACACACACACACATGCACACTAGCTCCACTCTCGGACACGCGCTCACTCACTCACTCAGCCCCCACCTTTTCTTCCTCCGACTTTAGAACGCGGTCGCGCGCAATGCTCCTTTTTTATTTTTTCACTAACTCCTAGATTTATTCGAATATGGCGTTTAAAACAAGCTAATTCAATCAAATTCGACTCAATTATCCTCAGTATTTATAATTAGCAATGTGTGTAGCCTTATTAGGAGAATATTTTCACTGGGCAGGGTGTTTTTGTACAAAAACGTCCTTATAAAGTCTTGGCCTTTGATTCCCTTAATTTTCAAGGGACAAGTTAAAGTCCGGCCGACTTTACAGGCTCATGGTCATTACCAGGGAAATCTTACAAGGAAAACATGCTTTTTTCCTCGCATACAGTATATTCTCCTTTATTGGCTGTTTTTTTCTCATTCAACATGTGTTATATACAGTGGCTAAAAACCGTTCTGTGATAGATTAGTTTAAAGGCACTGAGTTGTCTTAAGAGTTTACAAGGCAGTTTACAGATTACAATAATAATTTACCATTCATTTGTATACATAAAAGCGGTTTTATACAGCATTAATTTAGACTGATCAGTTTGCTGTACCACAACTGGGACACAGCTCATCACGCGACCACAGCACGTGGTAATTACATAAAACTCAGTTCTCCTGGTTTTATCTGGCCAGTTTGCCGTGCCACAACTGGGTCACGCCAACATGCGTCAAACTGCACATGAAATTAAAACTCAGTTCTCCGTCACTCGGAGGTTTTCTGGTCTTAACCTGGCCAGTTTACCGTACCACAATCTGGGTCATGGCTTCATGCGTCAAACTGCACATGACATTGAAAATAAAAAAATAAAAACTCAGTTCTCTGCCTGTTGTATCGCCGAGGATTCTGGTTTTTATCCGGCCAGTTTGCCGTGCCACAACTGGGTCACGGCAACATCCGTCAAACTGCGCATGAAATTAAAACTCAGTTCTCTGCCTGTTATATCGCAGAGGATTCTGGTTTTAACCTGGCCGGTAAGCTGTTCCACAACCTGGGTAACAGCAAAAACGCGTCAATCTGCGCGTAAAATAATAAAATACAAATAACACATATGCTAGCTTTACAATGTTAACCACTGAATTCAGTCTTTAAACACACACGACAACTTTCAGACTTAACAATTAAACACCTCTCTTTTTCCTCTCTTCGTTCTGCTTAAATGTCCACACTATTTTCATATGTGTCACATTCTTCCCTACGTGCTTTACCTTTACCAAAAACACAAAAAACATGCGGTGAGCCAGCATGCAATGCATACACTTTCAGTAACTGTTCATCAACCCTCTACCCTCTCTCATTCCTCCCGGTGTTCACACATGCAATACTTAGACATACAGTACATGAAACATATATTTTGCATCAAGACCTGTAATGTTCAATTAATATTGTTTTTTCTTTTTTGTACTGCTTTTCAGTATTTTACTCAATTCTCATGCATTATCAATTTTCCAAATTCAAATCTGTTTAAAACTAGGTTCTTTAGGAGAGAAAAAAACCCTTTGAGTTACTTTACCTGGGTGGACTTCTCCTGCGTCCCAGACACTTATCAAATTAGCAGAGTGATAATTAATTATCTGCTTACTGCGTTTATTTTGCGGCCGCAGGCGTCTGGGATACAAGGTCGTCCCTCCAGGCTTTTCGTCCTCAAGGTCCTTTCTCTTCTCCTGGCTGGCTCTCCCTTTAATGTTGAAGAAAAAGTGCCCCGACCGTGGCCAGCAGAAGATAGGGCGTCCTCCTTCAGCATTTTTATCCTTATAATACTTAAAACTTTTGGAGTTCTCAAAAATCAGGTTTAAAAATTGGTCGAGAGAAAACTACAGATCTTGATGCAAAAGTGTTTATTTCTGTCGCCAAAAACAAACACGAGTCGTCAGTTCGAACGGAGGACTGACTTCTCGACAAATCATGCCCTCTTATATACTATAGACTTCATTTACCATTCTCTTTCATGTTCTGTACCCTCAGTTGGCAAAATGCCCAAAACTCATTATTTTCTTAGTTAAAGTTAGTAGTTAGGTAGTTATTTTGGTCTTATCTGTGACAAATTTACGACTTTAACCTTTTTACCTAGTCCCCCTCCTCTTTTTGCCGCCGCTTGACTGTTAGAACTCAGGAGCGCAAGCACTCGCCTCTTCATTCGCAAGGCTGATTCTCTGCCTCCCATCCTGCTGGAGATGAAACCCCCCCCCTCTTCGAACGCCTCTGCCATGCTCTCTCTACAGCCAGGCTGACGCTGAGCATGCTCGACTCTCTGACTTCAAAGGGCCGTCCATGCTTTACTCTACACTAGGAAGGCCTTCCCATTCTAATGCATCAGACACACATTATTTTATGTAGAATCAACATTAACATATATAAAAGACTAAATGGTACATTTGATTTATACTTTAACCAAAAATACCCTAGTATATGAACATTTTGTGTAGATATATGATGTATATTTGTCTTGGGTTATGCTTTATAAAACAGCCTGAAAATGTGTCACAACAGAGTACATATTTACAATTTTATAGGTCATCAAAAGCACTTTAAAATCTGATCTAACATGGATCGGGAGCCAGTGTAATGAAGCTAAAACTGGTGTAATATGGTCAAATTTTCTAGTTTTAGTTAAGATTCTAGCTGCAGTGTTCTGAACCATTTGAAGGCTTCTGGTACTAGAACGAGGCAGACCTGAGAGCAAAACATTACAGTAATCCAGTCTGGAAGATACAAAGGCGTGGATTAGAATCTCTGCATCGGCCATGAATAAAGAAGACCTGATTTTAGCGATGTTGCGTAGGTGAAAGAAAGGGATCTTTGTGATGTCTTTAATGTGCTGATCAAAAGAGAGAGTTGAATCAAACATGACGCCAAGGTTCTTAACTGTTGAACTCTGGGATATCACACAGTTATCTAGAGTTACTGATACCTGATCAAACTGATGTCTGTGTCGAGCAGGTCCAATGACCAGCATCTCCGTTTTATCCGAATTTAGGAGCAAGAAATTACTTGACATCCAGTTTTTCACCGCAGACAGGCAGGCCTCTAATTTAATCATTTGTGATCGATCCTCCGCTTTTATCGGCAAATACAGCTGTGTATCATCAGCGTAACAGTGGACATCAATTCCATAACTACGTATAATTTGGCCCAGAGGTGCGATGTATAGGGAGAAGAGCAGAGGGCCAAGAACAGAGCCCTGAGGTACGCCATATTTCACCTCAGAGAATATTGATGTCGAATTATTAAAAGAGACACACTGAGTTCTTTCAGATAGATAAGATTGTAGCCATGCTAGAGCAAGCCCAGAGATGCCAAATGTGTTCTCTAGTCGGTCAAGGAGTATACGATGATCAATAGTGTCAAAAGCTGCACTTAGATCCAGTAATAAATGTACCGAGGTGGAATCTGGATCCATGTTTAGGAGCAGATCATTTACGACTTTAGTAAGCGCAGTTTCGGTGGAATGGCAGGCCCTAAAGGCAGACTGAAAGGGTTTGAAAAGATCACTAAATAATATATGGTCAGAAAGTTGCTGAGACACCACTCTTTCTAGAACTTTAGAAAAGAATGGTAGGTTTGAGACTGGTCGATAGTTATTTAGAGACCCTGGGTCCAGATGCGTTTTTTTAAGTAGAGGTTTAAAAATGGCTGTCTTGAAACTAGTGGGGACAATACCAGTCGTAAGAGACACGTTGACAATATTCAACATTGTTGGTCCCAGCCATGGCCATAGATCTTTAAAAAGTTTAGCTGGTAAGCAGAGCTGTCGAAACCGCTACTGATAGACGTTTCACAACAAATAACAATCTAGAAATTCTATGAAATCAATGCAGCTAGAGTAACAAAGTAGAGATAAAAGATCGATACAGTGTTAGCACAGAGAAAAGTGAGCAGTAGTGTACGATCTCACGGAAGTTTTGTGAAGTGCGTCACAGAAGCTGGTCCGTCACATTACGACTTCTTTCTCGTAATATTATGACTTTATTCTGGAAATCTCAGATTATTTTCCCTAAATCTGACCCTAATACTCCGTAGTACATTTGCACTTTGGCCCTCACTGCATTAGACTTTTATACTATATACTTAGACTATAAGCTTTGTTACCTGTTAGCTATGAACCTGGACCCTCAGACACAAAGTAAGAGAGCTGCTACTAACTCATTTATAGGACTCATTTTTCGAATATCTCCTCCAATGTTTTCTATTGATTTTGTTTGTATGTTAAAGTTTTTACTGAAGTTAACTTTAAGTTTTGGAATGTTTACGTTTACGTCTGTGAAATGATCTAAAGAGCTGCGACTATTCGAAAATCTGGAAGAATGCGCTTCAAATGTATAATTCATTTTCTCATATTTGTCCTCAAAATATTTTGATGGTTTGTCTTTTCCTAAAATCAGCTGTTGTGACCTACTGGGTGTCATCATGAATCAGTGCACATCATAATTGTGCAACATGTGGTGAAAAAGCATTTGTAGAAAATATTTGCTCACCTTGATAATATGTGTTGATGGTTTGAGTTTGTTCTTTCACTACATATGTAAAATATGGTGAAGGAAAAATCTTCTCAATGGTCCACTTACCAGGATATCTGCAGGTTTCGACAAGTCAAATTTAAGACTTTTTAAGACCCTTTTAAGACCATTATGAATGCAATTTAAGACCCATGTCACGTCCATTTAAGACCACTATGAATGCAATTTAACCTGGTGACCTGAACCTGAAAAAAATCATGTTCCTCTGTGTCCTCCGGTGCTCCTAACGGCATCTGAAGGATTTCACTTACCGGAGGAAAACAAGGTCCGCTGCCCAGCTGCAGTCTATGAGAGCCGGCTGTCAATCACTCGCAAACTCCGACCAAACGGTCAAACTAGGCAGCGCTGATCAAATATGAATCAATATTCTGTTACTGTAATGACTATTTCTCTCCTCAGATGTTCTCAGAATCATCTTGTAGTTACTGTTTAGCTAGAAAATGAGAAAGTTTGTGATGCCGCCATTGTAAAATCTGGTAAAAGAGGTTAGCAGCAGCTCGCTGGAGAGCCGGCCACAGAGCAGCAGAGAGGGGAGGGAAAGAGAGAGATACCTGCTGAGACAACACGACCCTTTTTAACATTACTCTAATATCTGGAGGGAGATCAGTCCACTCGTTTGTTGCTGTAACTGAAAAAGCAGTTTGAGTAACGTAAATTTTGTTCGGCAATGTTTTCTATCCGCCGTCTCCCCTCGTTGATAATCCTGTTTGTCTGACTTCACTTTGAGCTGTTAGAATAAATAGTTTAAACCTGCAGTATTTTATAAAGTAAACTAACAGAACATAAACAACTAAATCAAAGTTGTATTTTTCGATAATATGGTAATAGTGGTACGAGTTCGTTCTCGTTGTCAGGTGTTTTAAGAGCTGAGTTTTCTCTTCCACTCTCCAGTGAACGTGCGGCGGACACGCGCTTTGAGTTCACGCTGGTGCACGCTGAGGCTAGAGTACGAGCAGGGAGGCAGGGAGGCTTCTGATTGGTTCCTTACACCCGGGACCATTTTTACTGACTGGTAGACGTTTTTACAGGATTACAGCAGCTACAGATGACGGATCTTTTCCGGTCTTTTTTCAGTGCTCATAAGAAACGGATTGCTGTCGGGGTGTAAAGACCATTTCAACCAATATAACAAAAAGTGTATACTGGATAAATCGCAGACCCCATCTTTAAGTATATATTTGATGCTAATACTTTTGTACTTCAGTAACATTTTGAATGTAGGACATTTACTTGTGGCAGAGTATTTTTACACTGTGGTCAAAGATGTGAGAACACCTTCCATCACTGTGCTCTAGTAAACTATTTAATCGTAAACACGTTGGTCGTCACACCCACAAAGCATCATGGGAAATGGAACAGGCGGGTTGATGAAATCACCACAGACCCGTGACACACTGAGTCTAACCGGTTGAGAGAGAGGGAACAGAGAGCCCAGACTCGGCCCCGCTGAATTTGAGTTTCAGAGACTTTGTTTCCTGAATTCTGGTGACTTTAAAACAATGAAAAAAAACTAAATAATCAATACACTGCAACAGCA
>CAKAOJ020001356.1:0-33801 GCA_916701645.2 Sebastolobus alascanus
ATTCTAAGCACTCTACTCTTACAACAGCTTCCTCTAGAGAGGGACATTCGCATTTTCACGTCGGCCACCGTATCAATCCAACATGCTTGGCACTCGGGAGAAGTTGTAATCTGCAACCTCACAGCTAGATACCGCCAGATCCTACACACTGTTCCTTTAAGCAGTGTCATACCTATTTTGAATATCGTACCTAATGTGATGATACAGTTTCGGAATAATGCTCTTTGGGTGTTCCCATTCCCCTCTGTGGTCAGCGAGTTCTGATTTTACACAAAGACATCCACTTTATAAGCAGTTTAACTTTGTGAGAGAGTAATGCATACCCAGAAATGTGGATCAAAACATGTATATTCCCACCTTTACAGGGTTGTGCCAGCTTTCAAGCAGGTCGTGCCCTCAGGTCGAAGGTGAAAAACTCCAAATTTGGGTGAAACTGGAGTTGTTGGCATATCCTGTAAGCATGAACATCCACGACGCTTTCTTAGTCTAAAAAGAGGCGAGAGGTAAATTTAAAAGTTGCATTATCACATTAAAATCGGGTTTTGGTGTCCAGTTTCAGCTAAAATCGTTGTATTTTCTTCTAGCCTTTCAAATGCTGTCTACCTGCTCAAGGAACTGCAAGAAGATCTGGGGGGAAAAAAAAAACTTGTCTTCATGTACGACATTGCATGCAAATTAAAACCTCACTTGCAGGTAATGTTTCTGCATGTTAGCTTGATGTTTGCTTTGTAATATCTAAAATAATTTCCAGAGAAACAAAATTACCACTTACTTGTACTCTTTTGGTTGTCTGCATACACATTTTGTGGACTCTATTATTCAAAACCCGTACAGTACATTTAGCATATTGCTTTGTTCTCATTTACTGTGGCAGTGTTGACAAAAACTATATTTTATCATTAATGTAGTATTCTCATTTCTGTTCTTTCTTACAGAAGTTTTACCCAGATCTTCTGACTAAAACAACATTTGCTGTACCTGCATTCCATGCTTTAAGGCATGATGTTGTTTGTCAGGTTATCATTTGGTTTTGACATTGTTATTAACATTATTGCAATTTATCACAGACAGTATAACTAATTTAAATATTTACTTCTGGTTTTGTTTTAATGTTTTGTAGATTTCCTATGGTTGTCTGAATGTTGCGGATGCTGATGGGGAACAGTTGGAACGACTGTGGACAAACCTTCGCCCTTTTGGTAAGGTGACTAAAGAAATGACCTCTTCATACAGAGTTGAGCTGCTGACTGATGCCTTGCTGCACTACAGTTCAGAGATAAGAAAGAGCCAAGGTGAAGAATTATGTGTGTGTGTGTGTGTGTGTGTGTTTGTCTCATCCTCTCTCTCTGCACATGCACATCTTTTTTTAAAAGTGTTGTCAAAAAATCTCTTCTTCAGCCTCATTTCTGTACAGATGGAGATAATAATCAGAAACCTGGATCAGCCACAGTCATTTCTATTGGAGTACTAACAACCAGGTTACTAAAAACCAGGATATGATGTTTTCATACACAACACTAAACTGGGATACTCCCAAAGTTATCATTAACCACAATACTAATACACATGTTAATGCATTCACTAGTAGTGAGGACAAACAAGAGATCTGCCTCCTTACCAGATTGTAACTGACTACGTTTACATGCACAAAATATTCCACTTTTTGCTCTTATTCCGAAAAAGACAATATTCATACTAAACTGTTTACACGGCTAATGAACACGATTATTCTGCTCATATTCCCCTAATGTAAAACATCCCCATGATGTACGTCATACTGACCTACAAACAACCCATGTAGCTAAACAAATCAGCTGGCTACCCAGTTGTCTTTTACCCTATTGTTACCATCATCATCATCATCATCATCTTGTCCATTTGAGGAGCTCAGGATATCCTCATCACTGGGGCCTTTGAATCCCACATCAACGCCGTTCTTTGCCGTGTTTGACAGAGGTCAAACGCATGTCTTAACATGTCGTTTATCACGTCAAAATATTTAAAAGTGGAAAAGTGGAATGGTCACTTGTAGTATTTTGCATCTTTGCGTCAAAATATTAAAATAACCCTGATTGAGACGCATATTCTGAATGCATTGTATACATGTCCAAAGAACGCTCCTAAAACCTGAATAATATCTGCATATCCCACGTGTCTTAATCAGATTGGAATAAGGCCTAATTCAGAATATCCAAACAGAACATGCTGTTTACCTGACCTGTATCAAATTCACTATATCATCATATTCAGAATAATAGTGATGTTATGCATGTTCCTATAAGATGAGTTAGCAATGTATCAAACAACATTGTCAGCGGTTGGTGTCTTAAACCCTTAGCCATGGGGGCACCACATGTCCATGTTTTTTAAATAAAACTTTCTTGATCCATAATTTTCAATTTAGTATTTAATTCAATTTAATTTTCCTCCCTGTAATGTGTTAATTTGTTTTGAAAATGAATAGTTTAATAATATAATGTTTTCCTTTGGATTTCCTTTCTCAATATAAAGCAAAAGCCCTGGGTCTCAAAGCTGAAAAAACCAAGTCAGTTGAAGAAGAAGCAAATGCTGAGATGGATGAAATCATGAAAAATACAGGTACAATGTTATTTTTCCAAACTTTGGATTACAAGGGTATGGGATTTGGGACTGCTCTAAAAAAAGGGTCGACAGATTTTTCGGCCACAGTTTTATCCTCGCAGTAAGGAAGTTAGAGAGCTGAAGTACCTGAATTAAACTTAGCATATAAATATCATATTGATAATTAAAATGCATTTTAGCTCTGAAAAATAGATGTTGAACAAAAAAAACTTACTTGCATAATGTAAATGTCATAAAGATCACTGTCAGTGGTTAAAAATTCACTTTCCAATTTAAAGTATTTCAATATTTCATATTTTTGTTGCAAGGCCTCAAACAGCAAGACATACAAATCTGGGCAGACCGGTATAAAACAGAGGCCAGGCAGTCTATAAATTGGACCTGGGAAGAGGACTACGTCCAAAAGCTAACGGAGCACCAGGAACTGTGAGTGTTTACAGCAAAAATATGTTTCAGAGTTGTTTTTCGTTGTAATATTAATGTCATAAATGTTGAACACAACGGCGCCTCAATAAGTCCTTCCTTCATGATGGTAACAATGTTCTGTTGTGGTCAAAACTGTTTGAGAGAATATCACAAACATCTCTCTGTGTAGCTCAGTACCAAAAATATACATGAAATTGAATATACACCTTTTTTTATACAGTATAGTTTCAACAAAAACTGAACATTATCACCTGGTGGTTGTGCTGCGCTTGAATTGTATTGTGTTACTATGTATTAAAATTTATCATTTCTCACTAGTAAAACAAATTTTTCCATGTTATTTCCCATACCTTATTTTTTTCTAGAGAAGCCTTGAGCAGTGTGAGCAGCTCCACTCCTGACGTCACGACACGTTTGGAAAAGTAAGCATTACCTTACTTGCATACACAACATTGATGGTGCTGATATTTATTGTAAATATATAGTGTTGAATCATGCAAAAGCTATACGTTGAAAATGATATAAAAAGACATTTGAATTTGTTTTTAAAATACCCTTAGCTCATTACATCGTCTTAACTTTCAACATGCACTTGCCACAGACTTATAAACGTATCAATGCATCTGTAGCTATATGGTAACTGAGACCCTTTGTCTCAGTCTGTTCATGAATAAAATGTATACTGCACAGTAAAGGCATTTATTTTACATTACATAGGGGATTGCAGCCTGGGTACTGATGAGTACAATGAAGCATGCCACTGTGTTTATGTACCACTTTCAGATTGGAGAAGAAAATAAAGACTATTGAGAGGAAACATGGCCTTCATGAAAGATGGACTCTCACAAGTGAATCATGTTTACACATCCCAAGTGTAATCGAAGACAAAAACCGACAGAACTCAATGCAGGCCATCTACTGTATAGACTTGTCTTGGAGCGCAGGTTTTTATGCGGCCTTGTGAGAAAATATGCAGGTACAGTAAATATATGGATTGTAACAGTTGGTTAACATATTTTTCCAATCATAAACTTTACTCAAGCATTTTTGTTGCAGAGGGACAGAAGATTGCAATTCGACTTTCAAAGAAGATCTCTTTGATTTGTCAGAAGATCAAACAAAAGCTGAAACAGTTCAACACCACCAGAGCAGCTAACCTGCCACATGCCTTGGATTACCGTGAAGTAATTCAGATGGACAACTCCATCTGGTCAACCATGAGCAACAAGACAACAGAGGGAGACATGCCAGTGAAACAGAGACTGTTTGTGTTGTGGAACACAGCAAGAAGGGCATCTGAAGAGAAGGCCGACTTGGTAGAAGACTGCAAGTCAGGAAAGAGCTTCTATGAGAAGCAGATTGAAGAAATAGACAAATGCCTCCAGCCAGACCGTCTTCGAACATCAAGACAGGACGAAGGTGCTGCTGCTGCTTTGCTCAGCAAGAGAAGAGAAGTTTCCAGCTATCTCTCACAGTATGTCAGTCTTCTCTCAACAATAAGCACGGATGTCTTTGATGTTAACGCTTTGAACAGTACAGACTCTGACACTGATGAGGAAGAGGAGGATGATGAGGAGGAAGAGGTGGAGGATGTTGAAGAACATGAGGAGGATGATGAGGTGGAGGACGAGGAACAGGCAGGACATTCTTCGTTAAAGTTAATGTGTGCAACTTGAAAATAAACAGGTTGAACCCTATGGCCATTGACAGCATTGATATGTGCAATGGCAAAAAATGTGTTATTGTCTCCTATTCTAAAATGGTGTGTTTGAATATTTCTGCATACTGGGGTCCCTAAACAGTGTTGAATCCATAAATTGTGTATCACTGTAAAGCTGAGAGTCTGGTGGATCCAATGAGCCCAACTGTATTCATGTGTGATGATGTTAGTCCCCATAGGAGACATTTCATTGACCTCACTGTATAAAATGACCTGTGGTGACCTCTAGGATAATCACAGCCTCATGAAACTTTACAGCCACAAACTAGAGACCTAGAGCATTCAGAGGATGGATGGATCAAACTAGAGACCTAGAGCATTCAGAGGATGGATGGATCAAACTAGCTAGATTGACAATAAGGGGGTTTCTGAGCAGAGCAACACAACACAAGTTCTAATTGTGTTCTTCTAATCAAACACTTCTAATCGCCTAAAAATGCAATTCTTGCAGAAATCTCCAAATGTCAAAATTTTTGATCCCAAATCACAGCATGGCTTTTGCTATGGTGTTCCTCAAGGTCTTAGTGTCTTAATGTGATATTTTGGAGGGATTATTGATCATTTTTTATCAATTCTCCAGTGGTAAAAGATGGTTAAATTTAGCTCCAAATCTGTGTAACCAAAAAAAAACAAAAATGGGGGCAAAATGGTAAGAGGACAAATAAGTTACATTGTTTTGTTCACTGATACATGTCAAACAGTGTAATAAAAACACCTGTACATTGTTACACTGTCAGCTATTTGCATTATAAATTAAACTGTTTAAAGAAATGTGTATGCCACTGTGTCATTTTCCTCAATAGGGTTAGATCATAGTTTATGCTGTTGTGGGTCCCTTTACTTTCTGGGCTTGAAACAATCTTGATAAAATTGGCTCAGTGAACGTTTATGCTCCTCCAGCTGGCATTTGACTACTAACATACAGTAAATACAGTAGTGTCCATCTTCTATGGATAGACCACATCTTATAATCACTGACTTTAATGTTATTATTAAAAGTTTGAGTTGCGGTGGCGGAGGAAGTACTCAGATCCTTTACTTAAGCAAAAGAACATATTGGCGATAAGTATATAATATTATAAATGATTTAATAATTGTACTTAAGTAAATCTATAGACCTATAGTACCAATGTTCCACTACTTTTAATGTAATCTGTTTTAGTTATGTGTATGCGTTTTGAGAGTAGATTTCTCCTTCAAACTGGTCATTCCAGGAACATCACAAACAACAGATGCATACGAGGTTTAGATGCCATTTACAGTGAGAATAAGCCACTCATTAAATTAACCTCAGCATCCCTTCTGTTTTTTCATTTATTCTATCACTACCATAGCATTGTGAATTCATAAGCGCTAAAACTTTTATTATTTTTTATTATGTATATTGTTATTTGGACAGTCATAATCATTATTATAATAATTTCAATCTATCAGTGGCTTTGCACGTGTCCTTCTGTCAGTACTTTTAATTACATAGGTTAAGTACAAATTTGAGGTACTTGTAACATATTACATATTAACATGATTTTTTTTCAAATAGAATATATGAAGTTCAGATAAAATATGATGTATTGTTAGAAATTAAACTACACAACAGAATAAAGAGGTAGAGCTGCAATAATTTATGATTAATCATCAAATATCTTCTACCGTTATCGGTTGGGTCCGAATAGGAGCTTTCATTTCATCCCCGGAAAAAATTGGGCAAAGTGGGACAAAGTCGCCAGTTTGGTTGATAAATTGAGAAACATGATGAACATGTGAACTTTTGTCTCATTTCCGCAGAATGAAGATACAACGGACTTGGAATTTCAATCATATCCTTCAAACCTTAAAGGCCCTGAAAACATAAGCTCAGTCATTGAAGGGTTTTAACCATGAAAAAACTTGACATTAAAATCTTTTAAAAGCAGGACAAACCAAATACCAATCGGTTGGAAAGAGTCCTTTTAATGGAGAGTTAACATTGTAGTTTTGAAATTGTAAATGGCTCTCTGCCTTTGAAATAGACCCCAGAAACCTTTAAGTGTGTTGGAGCTTGGGCTTCAGAAACAAACTTGGGAAGGGTTCCCGAAATGGAATTAAAATTTATGAGGACTAAACCTACATGTTGGAAAGGTCTTGACATGGAGAGTAACATATGTCAGTCTGAAGATTGTAAATGGCTCCTGCTTTGAAATATTGACCTCTGAACCTTGGCCTCAGTGCATGTTGGAAGGCTTGTCATTCAGCAACAGAAGGAGCTTCAGACATGGGATCAACTTCTAGAGAGAGCTCTTGACCTCAGCTATGTGACTATACACATGTGGGTATAGTCACACAGTGGGACCACTGTCAAATATGGTTAAAATTCATTTTCACCCATTTAAAAATTATATTTTTTAAAATTGATAACAAAAATGTGTTTCCCATTACCTTAAATCCCTAAGTGTACTTTTAATTCAGTATTTACAACTTCCAATTCTAAGAAATACACTAATCTTTTTCAAAAACTACAATTCCCTACAGCTGCGCAGTGCAGCTTGATACATATCAGCACCATAATTGTAGTTCTTCCAGTTTGCAAAGAAAGGTTTTAAATAGGATCGTAAAAAGATATATCAATTGAATATATCAAATATCTAGTACAGCCGAACTAATATTTTCACTGCATGAAGATGATCGATGTTAACAAAAAGACAGGTGTTGCTTTTTTTTTCATATATTTAGCTAGTACTCTAGAAATGGGGAGTTTTCGTTTGGTAGTCCTACCGTTGTGCAAAGAAATAGGGTCGTAAAAGGATATATCTACGAAATATATCAACTGTCTAGTACAGCCGAATTGATAATAAACTAAATGTGGTTTGCTAACATATTCAAGAACTAAAGTCAAGATGATTTTCATTCTGTTTACAGAGTAATTGCAGTAATCCGTGGAAAACAAACCGGACCCACGGACAAGTGGCTCTAAAACACGCCAGGCGTGGTTGCCAGGTTCGCTATTACCCGCGGTTTTCACGCATTACGTGACCGCTCCGCCCTACTGGGTCAACGAGTGCACCGCTACAATATGCTAACAGGCCGACTATACGTAAAAAACGGGAGCAAGATCTGGCAACCTCGTACTATTGACAGCACTAAGTCATTCTGGAATGTCCTCACTTATAGCCTAATAACTTCTTTCATCACACCCAGAGTCCACACAACTCCCTAATGAGGTTAAGGTGCTTATGTCAATACGAGAAAAGCAGTTTAATCTTATTCAAACAGTTCAAGGGACTGTGGTGTAAAAGTTTTTCCTCTTTCAACTAGAAAATGAGAACTTGCATCCCATTTCTTCAAAGAAATTTAGTCTATTTATTTACCTGTCCTGTACTTTTCCTTTCATCAATGTCAGTACTAATCTGTGGTGTATATATTATTGCCAGATTTGACAATCACTTGGCTAGTGATATAATTACATATAAACACGTTTCCTGTAATTGAACACTTGTGTTGTGTTGTCTAACAATACTCACCTGTAATAGTAAAATTTAGAGAATCACATGTCTCTGGTCCTCACACTGAATATGTCCGCTATACTGTACTCATGTACTCTCCCATCATGTGTGAACGGCTCAGATATACACTTAGCAATAACATTCTCAAGGACTCCGGCAGGAATTAATTTATTGAACAATAATGAAAAGTACTAATTAAGCAGCAAACATCAATTGCAATAGAAACAACAGTTTCAAATTCAGATTAACAGTACAACGTTTTAATTAAACACATTAATGCATCACACATTATAATACAATTACACATACAACATAACATATATCAAAAATTTGAATGCATGACTTTTAGAATATTTTAACATCACAGAACACACTGAACAACCAAATAAAAAAAAATGTACAATTGTCATGTCAAACTTATTGTTGACAATGTGCGCACAACTTGCGTTTAAAGCCACATGCTTTGTGTGACCATGCGTGGCACAAACTGCATTGTGACCATGAGCGCCACATCTTCTTCCTGTTCTTGTTTTTGTCAAAGAAATCAATGCCACAGACACTGCAGGCATTGCTTGCATCTTTGAAGGGAAACAAAAGAAGAACAATCAGTTCCTTTTGCTCAAATGAACTTAACACAGGATACACTTAAAGTAACATTAGAAGTTTGATGCAAATGTTTACTGTTATTTGAAGTAGTAGTATAGGTAAAGACTTAAGTTAAAGAAGTTTTGTAACACTAAAAGAAATAATCAAGTGCAGAAATTATTCTTTATCCATCAGGTCGCTGCATTTTACAATGATCAAAGGACAGACAATGCATCTATGTTTACTTTGATGTGTCATGGTAAATGGCGAGAAAGCATGTGAATAACATACTGTATTTCCATTTTCAAGTGTTTATAAACATGCTACATTTTTCATATTGTTTTTTTTACTTGGGTCTTGTGGGTAATCCATTGAAGTCAAAAATTAAACTTTAGACAAAGGTTGCAATATATAATATATATATATATATATATATATATATATATAATATAAGTGTACCTTCATCGCCATTCATTGCTGAAGCTGACTCATTGCTGACTCCATCTGAAGGCTGTGGAAGCCTGGCTTGTGCACCTAAAAAAATCAACAATTTCCAGATACAGTTGTAGAATAATTACAGAAGATTTATTACATGTACTGTATATTAATCTGAACATAATGTTTTTCTACAAAGAAATGTAGTGTAGTTATCAGGGTGCTGTTATCACCACAGTAGGGGAAAACTTCAAACTGTGTTCCTCACTGTAACATATTATATGGCAAACCTCAAGCATAAACTAGCACCAAAAGAAAATATGTATCTTAAATTTAGGCATAAATAATGATAGATATTCACCAAGTTTTGCATTTTAATTACATACATACCATTTCCACACATGGACTCAAGCATTTCCACCACTGTCTGACTCTGAACGCAAGCACCTGCGTCCTGGGCTTAATTTACAAAGACACCATAAAAATAAAACAAGAAAAAGAAATGATGAACTTGGTGAAGAACTGTCATGTACATCATGTGTATTTGTCTAATAAGATTTTTTTTCAGTCATATAAAATCAGGCGTACCATCTGTGTCCATCATTTCTCCAGTCACCATGCAGTTGGTTTGTGGTGTTGGGTCTAGTTGGTTGACAACAAAAGGACACAAATAATGTGAGGTGAAAAAGATCAGAATAAAGAGTCAGGAAAACACTTTTTACTTTCACTATGGGCTCAACGTGTTGTGTTCTGAATGATGCTAAAACCTGTTATGTTTGTTGAGATGTGATGTATAGTTAAAATGTCATGCATCTTTAAATGTTTAAGAGTTATCAGGGAGACAGAGTGAGGGGTACGTATTTTAAATAGATGAACAAAAAAGACAACTGGTATGAGAACTCAGTTGTGGCCAATAACCTGTGCTCTGGTATCAGTCATTATTGATAGATATAAAGTGGGAATGGTGAATACCCGGATGCAAAACATATGTTACTGTTAAATAACTGGTCATTTTATTTCACTTGCATGGGTATTTTGAGGAAATGACCTAAAGACCACCTGAAAAGGGGGATTTTTAATCACAGTGTATAGATGTCTCTAGTTTTCTCATATTATTGTATCTGACTACATATATAATAAAAGGAGATGCAGTTGATGGTTTAGCCCACAACTACCTATACATACAGTATATCCACATAAAAAATAATAACAATTGATTACTTAAAATGGGTGCCATTCCCAAATTGGGTGGTAAAATCAAAGCAAATACTTCAGGTGTTTCGAACTATTCAGGTGTTGAAGTGTTACCATGACTATTGATCATTGTTGTCGGGTTGCTGCAATGGAATGTGTTCAAAGCAAATACAAAATGTCAAGTTTGTGATGTCTGTGTGTATATTTTGTATCTTGAGGGATATTTGTATCCATTTTAGATTGTAATTCAATATCACATTTATGTAAACAAGGTCATGGAGATACCATGAGTTCAACATATTGCAAGTCTACAAAAACTGTTTAGCATCTGTCTTCAAGGAAAAATAAGGCGCCATCCAAGACATTGTATAGAAGAGAATTAAACCATTAAAATGTCATACCTTGTGGTATAAATGGGGCTGTGTCCACTGAAGGAACTCCAGAAACTTTCTCTGTTGCTGGTGAAAGAAATATTTTGTGTCAAATTATTGATCTCTTTAGTAAGTAGCCGTGTAATAAGCAGGGTGATTCAAAAGCCTGTACATTATCCCTTACATACAATAGCCACATGGTATAACAGATTCTGTCTAGATCAGTGAGCATACTTTATTTCATCTATTTACACCTTAATTCACCACTATTGTCAGTGGTTGTCACTGATGTAGGCATTTTTGTCATACCTTGTGGTACAGATTGGTCTGTCTCCAGTTCCAGATCTCGCTGTGTTCCTGGTGTAAGGGAGACACATTTGACAAAGGTGGCATTAAGTCACAGTATTTACAGACTTAGTATTTGGCTATGCAATTGCCACAGAAAAAACCTGCACTGCACATTATGTAATGTATTTACATCACAATTCATAATGAAACACAATCAGCTAAAGTTCATACTTATTTCAAAGGAAATCTGTTCCTCCTCTTTTATAACGGCCTCGAGCTGATTCCGTCCGTAAAATGCCGGCTTCCTCAGCACGAGGTCATTGGGCAGACCGGTGACCTCGATGTGTAAAGTTCTGTTGACCCGGACCCGGTAGGGGAGCCGTCCACATCCACCCGCTGACACTTTAAAATAAAAAAGACAACAGTTAGGGCATATAGAAATTCAGAAAAAAGGTTAACATAGGTTATGTATGAGGTCATTCTGTGTAAAACAAACCATTTTTTTTAAAGTAAAGTTCATCATGATTTTGAGCATTCTATACAATACAATATACAAAGTTTATAGACCTTCACATGTGAAAGAATAGAAGAGGATACAGACTCACTGAGCACTTTACTAGGAACAAACATCAGAATGGAGAAAATGTGATCTCAGTGTCTTTGATCTCCTGTGATTTTGACCACAACAGTCTCTGAGCCGGGGTCGGCAACCATAGAAGCTTAACCAACGGCACACTAGCACTAAGCAGTGATTGTTGATGAGATGTTTGTACTGTAGGTAGAGATGGGTAGGTTACCAAGGAGGAAGGGGTATACTCCTATATATTCCAATGGCTTTTCAGCTGATAGGTACTGGGTATAGTGTAAACCACCAGGAAAAAGAGATGGGTATACTCAGTGTTCCTGCCTATAGCCTCCACTAAACCACTGACAGTGAGTATGCAACACAGTTTGTTTTGGAAATGTTTAAGTTCCCTCTCATCCGTAAAACCAAATGACCTCTATCACAAGACTCAAGTGCCTCAAATATATTCCTGTGTACTGACTAGAGGCATATGTGCGATTAGTCGATTAAACGTTGCTACCCTCGCTAGTCGGCACCAGAAATACAAGTCGGTTGAATGTATTATTAATATCATTATTATTTTATCAATGTACACATTTAAATGACATATTGACATATGCTGTCTCAGCTGTTGCTGCAGAGAGCTGCGGCTAATGGAAGTTTAAACTTCAGTTTAAATGTCAAGGAAATTTGTCGTTGGGAACATCACTAATTATCACATCATATCCATCACATTATATGTATGAAGTATGAAAGGAATGGATATTTCCTCTGTTCCTCTTTCTTTGCGTGTTTTTACATGCGTCCCTTGCATTTTGATGAGAAGAAGTAATATTCGAGGGCAAGAGGCAAAGAGGGAAATGACAATTTGGAGAGCTAAGATTGTGTTCATTCAGATCATATTTAGCTCGTCTGTGAACATGTTTACTCTAATTTCATTAAATGTGTTAGTCTGAATTATGTCAGAAACTGTTTGTGCAGTCAATTGCACTACAGCTCTATAATAGTTATATACATTAAGAAATATAGAACTCAACAACAGAGAAGAAATACATGCAACTGAAAATGCAGAAAAAAGAGCTCCTTGTATTTCTGGTGAAGATGTCCTGGAGCTTCTTCACCAGAGTGTGGACATCCCTGGATTCAGCTGTGGCTGCTGATGAAGAGCTGGATAAACATATATTGAGAGAACATGTTAAGTTAAAACCTATTTTAACACTAGCTGGATTTCCTATAAACATATGAGCTTGCATAATTCTTAATATATCATGTATATCTATGCATGTGGATTTCATCCGACAGGAGGTGCTACAATACACTAAAGTTTTTATTCATTTGGAAGAAAGTGAGATACAATGAGCTACACTCCGAGCCAGAGAAGATCAGAGAAGCCATTGACAGCAAGTGCCACAACACTTGGTTTGAACTAACAGTACTGTACAGTTAGTAGTACAGCAGCAACTGTGTGCTTATTCATACGGTGGACAATGACATCACCTTTATTTCTACCGGCTGAAGTACGTGTAGTTCCTTGCAATTGCCATTAACTAAAAATGAACTTAACTGACAAATATTGAAAGTAGTTCAAAGCAAACAATATCATAACCAACAGCCTGAGCTGAGCTGAATTACAAGTTCTTTAGTTTGTACACAATGGCTGTCACTGCTGTATATATATTCACTGCTTGACTTTGTACAGCAGGGATTAAAATCTGTTCCAAGGGCAGTTTGGTCCATTATCGTTATATAACTGACACTTCAACATTTTGACTGTTAGGCAAGGTAGTGCTACTGTAATGACATGATATGAAAAATGTCAGGATACTGCTTGCTATAAGTTGGGAAAGTTTGATTCTACATCAGCCTTGCACTGCTTAAGTACATGTCAACTACTCAGTCAATATGTTTAACTACTGCTAAGCTAAATTACATGTAAATAAGGTGTTACATTCTTTTAAAGATGTTACCTGCAAAATGAAGCGCAAACTTAATTGTAATATGTGTCAGGTCCAGGAAGCCTGCAGCTTTTCCTCTGGACAGCTGGGACTCTGTTGCAGGGTTTCCTACATCCAGACAGCTGCTGTTTCCACAGCTCCTCCAGTCTGGACTCCTTTGTCAAATTTAGAATATAAAAATCAAAAAAATGAAAATGATATTTATTACTGAAGCAACATTATATTTGATTAACTATATAAGCTCAGAAATAATGTTGCATGAAAATATCTAAAGAAATCAAAGTGCCCAAGAAGTTATGTCAAAACTAACCAATTTTCTTACGCCTTCGTGGACTGTGTAGCTCTGTAATAAAGTTTATTCCTGAAAACTTGTGACTTTATCAAAAGAATCACTCAGCACTTGATCAGGTAAGTGCAATGACAACATCACACCTTTTTTATTCTCAACAATGGAATTCTGACTAACCTACTGTCACAGCCCATTTTAACATTAAACTTCGTTAACACTCAACAGTCTCATTTGGTATTACACCGAACAGGATCACGTCAACTCGCTGATGAAAAACTTATCGTAATCCAACTCCATGGGCACTCTAAAGAAATGCAGTAGATCTAACAAACCTCTAGCCTAAGCTGTTTTAAGTGCTTTTTAATCTTTTGGGCCCTCATCTCAGGACTAAGGTCCTGTGCCTTTTGGGTCCCCTTCAGAGCCGCTGCCTCCTGCCTGTATCTTTCTCTGTCTTCTGGCTTACAGTGAACCACCCATTCATATCTTTCATAGTGCCTGGAAAAAAAAGTTAAGGGCATTTAATAACTCTGCACTCATATTTTACAATCAGAAAGTCTTACTTTAAAAAAAAAACATTTATACAGGAAAATAAATTTCTCACAACAAAGCACAGTCTAGGGTCGTCATCTACTTTACTACAATACATTCTTTGTCAGCCAACAGAGTAACACACACATTTTATTAGTAATCATAAAAAATCTGTCAAATATTTTGTAGGTTCTCTCTCCTCAAAATTAGCTATTATTATTATTATTATTATTATTATTATTATTATTATTATTATTTTTTCATTATCATTATTATTATTATTTAGCTATTATGCTATGCAGCAACTAAAATGACTTGGTTAAAGGAACAGTGTGTAGGATCTGACGGTATCTAGCGGTGAGGTTACGGATTACAACTTCTCCCATGGGTCGAGCATTTTGGGCGCAAAATGCGGTCTCTAGAGTACTGTAGCCACTAACCTCCCTCAGCTGTCAAAGAAATGTGCAGTATTAACACATCCGCAACCATCTAACGTGCAATATATTTATTACCTCATCCTGATTTATTTACTGTGACATCACATGTTCTGCTATGACCTAAGTGTTCTTTTTTATTTATTTTATTATTATTATTATTATTTATTCTTGTTGCTTTTTACGTGTTTTTATTCTTGGTTTTATTGCAAATACACCAGTTGTGACACCCCCAATTTCGTTGTATAGGAGACTGTGCAATGACAATAAAGGCTATTCTATTCTATTCTATAAAATGGCCCATTCTAAGCTAATGAAAACACAACAATTCTTATTATGATATTATGATAATTCTTATTATACACTAAATAAGACATATTTTGTATATTGTACACTGCTCCTTAAAGGTCAGGAAAAGACATACCTTGTGATATAAGTAAATCAAGTCTTGTACATCTATCACATCCCTGATTTTCTCCCTAAAACTTTTTGTTGATCTATGATGTCACACTACCTTGTGCTTTGGTAATAAATATAAAGAGTCATTTCAAGGTGCATGAATAAACAAATTATGCATTCAACAAACACAAGGCTTTCATCCAGGAGACCACTGTTCGTGTCCCATGTCTCAAGTTTCAATTTCATGTTACAATCAGCTGGTTGTGTTGTGGAAACTGATTTAGACATGACACAAAACCTTAGTATGTAAAACGTCAATTCAGACCCAGTTGCTAATGCAAGCTGAGCTGCAGGAGCAGACGGTGTAGAGAAAGATGCAAAGATGCAAGAGAAATGTTGATGGATATGCA
Organism: Sebastolobus alascanus; assembly: GCA_916701645.2. NCBI lineage: Eukaryota > Metazoa > Chordata > Actinopteri > Perciformes > Sebastidae > Sebastolobus > Sebastolobus alascanus. Next base: position 15,680 of record CAKAOJ020001356.1, read on the forward strand.
TAGCAAAAGCATACAGCCTTCACCCATTTACGTAAAGTATTAGTGTAAAAACTTTCACATAATTACTTACCCTTGTTTTTTTTTTTAAAACGTCGCGACAAAATAAATTGTAAGCTGACAAATCACGGGTCAGCAGTTTTGCCTTGGGTGGATGGGAGGGACCCATGAACATCCTTTTATGATTACCAATCCAGTTCTGAAATAGAGAAAATTAAAGTGACCATGTCATTAAAGCGAAGAGAAATATTTCAGCAACATTATTACTTGTGTAAAATATTTAGAAATATCAATTCCCTATCCCTTCATGTGAGTTTCAGCTGCAACATTCTCGTAACACTACTGCAACAGACAAATATAAGATAAGATAAGAATATAACTTTTATTAATCCCGAAGGAAATTCTTGTGCCAGAGATTGCATGAAAATAACAGAGTAATGAAGCTTAAAGCGAAAGTTTAGACAGGAAGACCCTTAACACTCTCTCATTCACAACCTTTCTGTCTTTCTCTCTCTCTTTTACTGGCTCCTTCTCTATCAGCTGACCGTCGGTGGTTCACTCTTAAATAACCAAACGGATTCTACCACGCTCTCTCTGAGCCAATCATATCGTTGCAATCAAAATTTAAAACTGTTCTCCTCTCTTCTGCTGTCAGCGACTTCAGACAACCCGCCTCAACCCCATCCCCTCCAGTCTTCTTCATATTCTGTGCCCAGTCCTGCTGTGCATTCCTTCATTAGATCTTCAGCTGCTCCCTTCACCACCACCACCAGGGTCTAGACTCCAGGGGGGGGGGGGGGGGTGGGGGGTATACCTAATCTCATCACGGCATCACACCCCCTTTTGATATACTACATCACAATAGAGTCTAATCGCCAAAGACAAAGATTGTGTAATAAATGTATTGTTCATTCTATACGGGGTCTCTCCTGATTGAAATAAATGTAAAGTGTATAAGAAGTAAATGCTAACACCAGTGCCTAATAGAATAAGATAACAATAAAAGTAAGATGAATTTAGTAAAGTCAACTACAATAGAAAAGTAAGACTGCTTGTGATATTGAAAAGTAATATTACACATCATGTTGAAAAAGTAATATTGCACATGATGTTGATAGGATATTTCAGAGACAGTTTGATGGCCACTGGTAGAAAAGACCTCCTGTGGCATTTAGTGGTGCAACTCGGTGTCTCCGTTTACGGCTTAAAACGTTCTGATTTCACTAATTTAAGAATAGACAGAAAATAAACCATACCTCTATGACATAGGTGTCTAAGCCTGTGGCAGCACAGGCATCCTCGATAATGGGTGACCCTACCCGGGTCATTCCCTGATCAAAAAAGGACTTAAGGAGAGCTCTGGTCTCCTGGTCAATTACTGTTCGCTCTGCGTGGTTCTAAGGGAAAAAAGGGAAAGGAGTTAGTAACAAATTAATGTAGATCATAGCTCCATATGCCATGATTATAATGAATTTAGGTCAATGACAGAGTGATATCAAGCTCATCCAGGCATTTTAGACAAAACGGATTGTTTACAGCAACACACAAGTGGTCATGGTAGAACTAGATAGCAATCCTAGTCTTTCATTAGTAAGGGTGAACTCACATTTCTCTCATAGCTTCTCATTAATAACTACAGCCTCATTTTTAGATTTGCAAATGTATACCTTACCTTTAGGTGCAGCCATTGTCGATCAGAAGGAAAGCCTAAAGAACAATGAAAATTGAGATGCCATTTCAGTCCACTTCAGCATTGTGTCAAACATTATCACGCATGCGAAACACGGCGTATCGTCTAACGTATAACGTATAACGTTAGACTAACGTGTAACGTATAACGTTAGACTAACGTGTAACGTATAACGTTAGACTAACGTGTAACGTATAACGTTAGACTAACGTGTAACGTATAACGTTAGTCTAACGTGTAACGTATAACGTTAGTCTAACGTGTAACGTATAACGTTAGACTAACGTGTAACGTATAACGTTAGTCTAACGTGTAACGTATAACGTTAGTCTAACGTGTAACGTATAACGTTAGACTAACGTGTAACGTATAACGTTAGTCTAACGTATAACGTATAACGTTAGTCTAACGTGTAACGTATAACGTTAGACTAACGTGTAACGTATAACGTTAGTCAACGTATAACGTATAACGTTAGTCTAACGTGTAACGTATAACGTTAGACTAACGTGTAACGTATAACGTTAGACTAACGTGTAACGTATAACGTTAGTCTAACGTGTAACGTATAACGTTAGTCTAACGTGTAACGTATAACGTTAGACTAACGTGTAACGTATAACGTTAGTCAAACGTGTAACGTATAACGTTAGTCTAACGTGTAACGTATAACGTTAGACTAAAAGTGTAACGTATAACGTTAGTCAAACGTATAACGTATAACGTTAGTCTAACGTGTAACGTATAACGTTAGACTAACGTGTAACGTATAACGTTAGACTAACGTGTAACGTATAACGTGTTAACGTGTAACGTATAACGTTTCTATGTAACGTATAACGTTAGACAACGTGTAACGTATAACGTTAGTCAAACGTGTAACGTATAACGTATCTAAGTTCGTATAACGTTGTCAGTAACGTATAACGTTAGTCTAACGTGTAGTAAACGAGTCTAACGTAGACATACGCTGTGTTTTGCAGGCGTCATACATTCATAGTAAAACAGGTGACAGGTAAAGTTATTTAGCTAATAAAAGACGTACCTAGTTGTTAGCGCTTGTCAGTACGTATAGTTAACATGTTAAAACACCTCCGGTAAAGTTATTTCCCCCAACATAGCTAATGCAGGATGACAACCGCTCAACGTCTTAATCTTTGCTAAGGTGCTGGAAAAATCATGGTCCAAAAATGGTATAAAAGAATCCCACACTTAGATCTATGCAGTATTTCACTTTATTCTGAGCTTTCGGTTATCATACATGATACATAGCACACAACCACAACACAGCTAATAAAAGACGTACCTAGTTGTTAGCGCATGTCAATAATGTATAGTCAACATGTTAAAACACCCCCCGGTAAGCTAGTTTACATACAGTAACGTGTAATATTAAAACAGCTGACAGGTAAAGTTATTTCCCACAAAATAGCTAATAAAAGACGTACTTACTTTCCCTCTAAATTATCCGCACAAATGTTTTCCTGGTTGTCTTCTTCTTCCTACTTTCCCTCTCTAAATTATCCGCTTTTTGTGGTTGTCTTCTTCTTCTGTGGTTGGTTGGTTAGTTGGTTATACTTCTTCTTCTGTGGATTCCTTTTTTTATTTGGCCTGACTGCTCACTAAAATAAATAGGTGATAACAGCCTCTTGAACCTATTATTAGGTTGGTAGGGCCCTACTAGCCTACTCATTTAGGACAGACGTGAGTTGATAATGCCTATTTAATAGTCTGATAACAGTCGAATCGGGTGCCTGGAGCCACTCAAGGGGAAATGTTTTATCTCTGGCCAGACTGACCCGCTTTTATTGTTTTTAAACCACCATGTGAACATTTTTAAAAGATGTCACATTCAGCCTGTGGGTTTTACTGATCACTGTCTCGTCTCTTGCTCTGTTTTTATTAATAATGTACGTTTTAATAGTGCCTATTGGCATTTTAATATTGGCCTTTTTAAATGACCAGGTTTTTAAAACTGCTTTTAATTTTTTGGTCGACCCACAGAGAGAGCAAACCTGTTTTTAGCTGCATTCAGCAGTGGTGGGATGTTGGCAAAGCAAAAATTAAACAGCTTTGCCAACAGTTCACTCGCAATGTCACTAGAGACATAACCCGTCTATGAAGGATCTGGAGACTGAGGTAGCAGAACTGCAGTCTTTAGCAGAGTCTACAGGAGATCGAGGGCTTTTAGACTCCCTCAAATCTAAAAAGTCGGCATAGCCAACCTGCTGGGCGTTACAGCACAGGGAGCTCTGGTCAGGTCTCGGTTCATGAACATCTCGCAGATGGACGCCCCCTCTCAATTCTTCTTTGGGTTGGAGCAGAAAAATGGACAAAGGAAGATCATTCATTCTTTACGCACGGGTAGCGGCTCTGAGATCTCAGACTCTTCTGAGATCAGGAAGTGTGCTGCCGGTTTCTACAGAGACCTTTTTAAGAGTGAATGGTCGCATAATCCAGATGTGCACAGCAGATTCCTCAGTGGTCTCCCTCAGGTAAGCACAGAGGAAAGCTCACTACTGGAGGCAGACTTAACGCTGCAAGAGCTGTTCACAGCTTTAATGAGTCTGCAGAGCGGCAGAGCTCCGGGGCTGGACGGCCTTCCTGTAGACTTCTATAAGTCTTTCTGGTCTGAACTAGGAGAAGACCTGCTCGAGGTGCTGACTGACAGTCTCCAGAGAGGAAGACTTCCTCTGAGCTGCAGGAGGGCCGTCATCACTCTGCTGCCTAAGAAGGGAGACCTACAGGACCTTAAAAACTGGAGGCCGGTTTCTCTGCTGTGCACGGATTATAAACTCCTGTCCAAAGCTCTGGCCCTGAGAATGAGAGAGGTGATGGCGTCCGTCATCCACCCCGACCAGACTTACTGTGTGCCCGGCAGGCTCATAAGTGACAATGTCACTTTAATTCGAGATGTTTTGGAAGTCTCCAGTTCGTTGGCTGTAGACACTGGTCTTATTCCATAGACCAGGAAAAGGCTTTTGACCGGGTTGAACACCAGTACTTATGGCAGACTCTGGCTGCCTTTGGGTTCAACCCAGGCTTTATAGCCAAGATACGGGTTCTCTATAGTGACATTGCGAGTGTCCTGAAAATAAATGGTGGCCTGAGTGCTCCTTTTAACATTCAGAGGGGGGTAAGGCAGGGATGCTCTCTCTCTGGCATGCTCTACTCTGTAGCCATCGAGCCTCTGCTCCACAGACTGAGAAGCAGTCTTAATGGTGTGTGTTTCCCTCATTGTGATGGTTCTTTTAAACTGTCTGTATACGCTGATGACCTCATTGTGTTGGTCAACACACAGAAGGGACATTGACTTTTTAACGGACCGCCATCAGTGAGTTTGGCCTCATTTCGTCTGCTACGGTGAACTGGGGGAAGAGCGAGGCTGTGATGGGGGGGGAGAGGCTGGGGGATCGGCTCAGGCTCCCTGGTGTTCTAGTCTGGAAGAAAGGAGGTCTGAAATACCTCGGAGTCTTCCTCGGCGATGAGACTTTCCAAAGAAAGAACTGGGACAACGTCCTGGAAAAGGTTAAAGGTCGGCTCTCAAGATGGAAGTGGCTTTTACCCAAAATGTCCTTCAGAGGCCGAACCTTGATCATTAATAACCTGGTCTCATCTGCTCTGTGGCACCGGTTGACCTGCGTCGATCCTCCAGTCTCTCTCCTGTCTCAGATACAGAGAGTTTTAATCGACTTCTTTTGGGACAGGATGCACTGGGTTCCACAGAGTGTCCTTTTCCTTCCTGAGGAGGAAGGAGGGCAGGGCCTGGTCCATCTGGCCAGTAGGGGCGCTGCCTTCCGCCTCCAATTCCTCCAGAGGCTCCTCACTGGACCAAGGGACACTCTGTGGAGACCTTTAGCCTGCTGCATCCTGAAACGTTTTAACAACCTGGGACTAGATTTTAATCTGTTTTTAATGGACAGCACAAAGATGAGCACATCATCTCTGCCTGGTTTTTATAAGAGTGTTTTTACTGTGTGGAACCTGCTGAGGAGACAGAGACAGAAGCAGGCGGACTCCCTGTTCTGGCTCCTGCAGGAACCCGTCTTGTTCGGCACCCTGCTGGATAATCCCAGCTGGGGGGGGGCCACGCTGTCCAGACTGCTGCAGACTGCAGGAGTCTCCACGCTGGGACAGGTGGTGGAGCTGGCTGGGCCTCAGCTGGAGGAACCCGCTGCTCTGGCTACTCGGCTCGGACTAAGGTCCGTCCGAGTTACAAAGCAGCTGCTGGAGCACTGGACACATAGACTGACAGGACATGAGTGCCTGCTTTTAAACTCTTTTAATAACGGTACAATCTCTGCAGACAGAGAGGATCCATACCCTGCCATTTTCCTCGCACCGGATTACAAAGACTGTAGTGGACCTCTGATAGAGCCTGCACATCCTGCCTCCCTGCAGGAGGCCTCAGGGAAAACCTTCTACAGGCTCATGGTGAAGACTTTGAACAGAAACAAACTGAATGGACGGACTGACACTCCATGGAGGAGTTACCTGGGTCTGGATCCCAGATCAAGACCCGCGTGGGGGTCTTTGTACAAACCTCCACTCTCTAAAAAACATGCAGACTTACAGTGGAGAATCCTCCATGGGGTCATAGCAGTGAACTCCTTTGTGTCGGTCATTAATACTTCTGTGGAGGACAGATGTCCATTCTGTGACCAAAGAGAGACTGTCTTTCACTGTTTTTATGAGTGTCACCGTCTCTCTGCACTGTTTCTGTTTTTACAAACTGTCTTTACCACATGTGAGAGGTTTTTAACAAGCAGCTTTTTATTTGTGGTTTTAAATACACTCGCCATCACAAGCACAAATGCCAGGTTTTAAACTTTGTTTTAGGACAGGCCAAGATGGCGGTGTATGTAAGCCGGAGGAGGAAGGTGGAGGAGGGATTGAACACTGATGTTGTTATTGTGTGTAAAAAGATGGTCAAATCCAGACTGCTGGTTGATTTCAGCTTTTATAAAGCTGCAGGTGATCTGGACTCGTTCCAACAGATCTTGGGTTCTGAGAGGGTTCTCTGTTCTGTAGCAGAGGGAAAACTCATTTATGGAGATGTGCTTGAATAATTTATGTATTTATGGAACTGTTTTCTTAAAATAATTTATTAGGCTTTAATTGTACATTGTGTACGATTAAAAAAAGCGGATAATAAAGTTGATTTCAAAAATCAAAAAAAAAAAATCTCTCTATCTCTCTCTCTCCCTCCCCCCCTCTCTCCCCCCTCTCTCTCCCCCCCCCCCCTCCCCCCCCCCCCTCTCTCCCCCCCCCCCTCTCTCTCCCCCCCTCCCCCCTCTCTCTCTCTCCCTCTCTCCCCTCCCCCCTCTCTCTCTCCCCCCCCCCCCCCCCTCTCTCTCTCCCCCCCCCCTCTCTCTCTCTCCTCCCCCCCCTCTCTCTCTCCCCCCCCCCCCTCCTCCTCTCTCTCTCCCCCCCCCCTCTCTCTCCTCTCCCCTTCCCCCCTCTCTCTCCCCCCTCTCTCTCTCTCCCCCCCCCTTCTCTCTCTCTCTCCTCTCTCCCCTCCCTCTCTCTCCTCTCCCCCCCCTCTCTCTCTCCCCCCTCTCTCTCTCTCCCCCCCCCTCTCTCTCCTCTCTCTCTCTCCCTCTCCCTCTCTCTCCCCTCTCCCCCCCTCTCTCCCCCCCCTCTCCCCCCCCCTCTCTCTCTCCCCCCCTCTCCCCCCCCCCCCCCCCCCCCCCTCTCTCTCTCCCTCCCCCCCCTCTCTCTCTCTCTCCTCCCTCCCCCCCCCTCTCCCCCTCCCCTCTCTCTCTCTCCCCCCCCCCTCTCTCTCCTCCCCCCCCCCTCCTCCCCCCCCCCTCTCTCTCTCCCCCCCCCCCTCTCTCTCCCCCCCCCCTCTCTCTCTCCCCCCCCCTCTCTCCTCCCCCCCCCCCCCTCTCTCTCTCCCCCCCCCCTCCTCTCTCCCCCCCCCCCCCCTCTCTCTCCCCCCCCCCCCCCCTCTCTCTCCCCCCCCCCCCCTCTCTCTCTCTCCCCCCCCTCTCTCTCTCTCTCTCCCCCCCCCCCCTCTCTCCCCCCCCCCCCCCCCTCTCCCCCCCCTCTCCCCCCCCCCCCCTCTCTCTCTCCCCCCCCCCCTCTCTCTCTCCCCCCCCCTCTCTCTCTCTCCCCCCCCCTCTCTCTCTCCAGCCCGGTGGAGGTTCATCATTGTGTCTGTGGGTTTAGCAGCACTCATAATAACTGTTGTGCTGATCAACATGTGGAGAAGAATTAAAGGTGAGAACATTCACAGATGAAAGTTTTAATAAACCATTTTTATTGTGTGTAAACTAAAGTTGAGTCTTTCTCTTGTGTCTTCAGAGAAGAAAACACAGACGGATGAAATCACTGTGAGTTTTTACAACAGTTGGTCCTTTACACACTCTCCATTATCAACATATAGACAGAAGAAGAGACAAATAAACAGGACAAGTGAAGTGGATGCTAATACCAGTTAAACATGACAATATGATCACAGCAGCAACACAACCTCCAGCCTCCAAAGAGACCATAGATGTGAATCAACAATAACAAGTGAACATGATGAGTTCCACATTAAAGGGCTGCTTCACCTAAATGACATCCCATCATACAGGATGTTCTCACTTAACCTCGAGTGGCTCCGAGCAGTGCGGAGAGTTTAGTTTTAGTTCAGGAGTTAACGTCCACGTTACTCTGGAGAACGTACAGAATAACATCTAGTTCAAACTGTCCAGCAGCCAGTCAGATAAAGGTCAGATCAGACAGGAACTAATGGTGCGTTCAGGGTCAACTGGGAACTCTGTTCACTTTCTAAACACCAGCAGTAATGTGGGGAGGAAATGTGGGGAGTTTGGGAGGCTTTGGGTGCTGGAACCAAGTGAGGGTTTGGTTCATTGAAGTGTTGAGCCTCTGGACGACTGTCCGCCCGTCACATGGAGGACCTTGAACTGATCTCAGTTCTGGTCCTACAGTGGTGGAATAAACTCCCCACTGAAGTCAGCCTGGCTGCAGACTGAAAGCCACCTTTTCAGACTGCACCTCAACGCCCCTCACTACCACCTCCATCTCACATTGACTTGTTAAAGCACAGAGAAGAACTAGTGATGTGCTTGTGTAGCTGTTCATTGAGGAGAGCTGCTGTTACTTATTGAGTTTGACTTCACTAATTGAACCTAAAGAGTCTCCCTAATGGATGTAATGCAGTGAACCGGCTGTCTTTAATCTATTTCTTATTTCCTTGTGCTAAATGTGGAGCAGTGGACGCCTACAGATCACAGGAAGTGTGGGTCTGATGGTGTCGTGTTGTTTTCCACAGGTGCGTTATGATGCAGATGATGATACAGTGAACTATGAAAACATCACATCTCCTGATGGAGTTTGACCAACTCATCGACTCCTCGTGTTTTACACACTTCAAGATCTGAAATAACAAAACAGAACTTTGAGAGACTTAAAGGGGACATATCCTGCTCACTTCCAGGTTCATACTTGTATTCTGGGTTTCTACTAGAACATGTTTACATGCTTTAATAATCTAAAAACACATTATTATTCTCCTCCTGTCTGTCTGAATATACCTGTATTCACCCTCTGTCTGAAACGCTCCGTTTCAGCTCCTGTCTCTTTAAGAAGCCCAGTCTGCTCTGATTGGTCTAGAGAGATAAATATGGTTCACCTTTACAAAGGTAGTCCTCCAGCTGTGGGCGGTATATTCTAACGAGCCTGTATGTGACATAGGAAGGGGGGCCACATCTGATTGGCTGGTTGAATCACATGTTTTCTGATCTAGACAGCCCTCTAAAAACTGACTGCTTGTCTTATTTCACAGTTTGTGGGTTGGTCGACACTCCAGATACCCAGATGAGCACAAGCAGTGAGAGAGTGAGTTTTAATGATATGTCCCCTTTAAAGCTGTTTCTCACCAGTTGGATGTGAAGAAGCGATGCAGGAATGACGACTATGCACACCGGGTCAAATGATCAAAAAACGTTAACGTTAGCTTCACGATACATCAACAGGTTCCCGCGGGATCTTAAAAAGTCTTAAATCCAATAATCTGAATTTAAGGCCTTAAAATGTCTTAAAATCTCATGTACAGTCTTAAATTCAATTTTGGCAGGTTTTAAAAATTAATTAATGTTACTTTCATTTAAAGGGACTGTTTGTAAGAATCAGAAATTGGTTTGTAACAGCAACACTTGTGGCCGCAATGTGAACGAAAGTCAGGAAGCAGGAAGAGTTAACACTGTTTACAAGACGGGCTTCACTAGATGTAACTTTGCAGTTTTGGTGCTTCCGTGTAGTTTGTGTTGGAGTCTGAGTCTGAACAGCGTAGCCACACGCGAGCGCGCATGGGACACCGACCAGCAATGATTTATACGTGTAAGAAGTTACAAACAGTCCCTTTAATAAAGAAATGCATTATCTTGCTTTTAAATGTTTTGTTTTTTGAGCACGCCGAAACAAAACTATGAAACGGAACCAAAAGGGAAAAGCTGTGCATCTCCCGGATAGAATTTATCGGAGCACACCCATTTCACATGCAATCAAGGGGAGTGCATGTTTTCCTTACGCCGTTGTGTTGGCGCTGTAACATCAACAGCACAGTGAACCAGGAGAGCCGCTGCCAAAACTACCAAAGAAGAAGAAACGAGCCGTCTGTTCTGGTTTCCGGCTGGATCGCTGCAAAGCGGAGTGACGATGTTTCCGCTGGTAACTTTTTTGCAAAAAACATCACTCAAGTAAACAAAAGTCCTTTTTCACTCCCGTTTGATGCTTTAATATAGTTTTATATCACCAGTTGGAGTTTATAAATGTCGTTGCAAGCGGCAGTCTGTGTTTGTGAAAGCTGCTCCATCCGCCTCTTTACATGTGTGCCATGAACAGTTTCATAATACAGCCGCAAGCGGCAGTTCGCGGGTTTATGCCCTTTTTCGCTCAACAGCGGAAGCACCTGAAATCGAAGCCACGAGCAGCAGTGATCGGGTTTTGGGCTTCACAAAGCAAAGTCATTTCACCTGGTTTAAATCTGTATAAAGAAGGAGTGAGACCAATCACACCCTTGTTTCATTATTACACTGTATGCAGCCTTTCTGTAGTTGCACACTCAAAGTCCCGCCAGTCATATTTCTTGGCATTTTGGTGACATTTCAACAGGTCAATTAAAATATCCATCAAGTTTGGTGAAGCTGGGACGAACTCCCATTGATTTGTGGCGAAATTCGTTATAGGCCCATGCAAATCTTTGGGCCTGGTGGCGCCTCCTAATGGTCGATTTGAACGAAACTTTCAGGGAACGTTTCAGGTACTCCTATGAACATATTCTGCCAGTTTCGAGAAGATGGGCCTAAAAGCTGTGGAATTAGCTGTATTGGTGTGCTAAGCCACGCCCCTTTAAAGTTCATTGGTCAATATCTTGCAAACGCAATGAGATATCAACCTCATTTATGCAACTTTAGATGAGCATGGTCCATGATGTTCCACAGAAAATTTGCCAGCAATCGGACCCTACGGTTTAGGAGGAGATGTCAAAAATGGGTTTTTCAAATATTCAAAATGGAGGAAAATCTAGAAGGCGGACTTAAGTGGTCCAAGAGGCTTTTTTGTAGAGCACATTCAGCAACACATGTCTGTCAAATTTCAAATCAAACGAACTTATGGTGTGAGGGGGCTGGCCTTGAAAAATGTTGTAGCGCCATCGTGTGGCCAATTTGGATCATATTTTACATGAAGCATTATGACATCATGTACAGTTATGGTAGCAAGTTTCATGTCTCTAGCTCGTTCCAGCTCACAGCAAATTGAGCAAAGACATAATTTAGCATAAAATGCTAAATAGGCCACGCCCACTTGCACCGATCAATATGACACTTCAGATCTTAGTTAATACTGGCCCCCAGAGCATGTGTACCAAATTTGATAAATTCTGTCCACCGGATCTTGAGGTACAAGTTTTTGATGTTTTTGGCGCCCCCTATGGGTCAAGCAAGAAATGCTTTAGTACACCTATTCCCAAACACGTACTGAAGATATCTATTAAGATTTATGATGATTGGACTAATGGTCAATGAATTATGGCCAATTTCCTGCTAAGCCCCTCCCAGTGAAAAGTTTGTCGGTCAACAGCTTCAAAACGCAATGACATATCAACACGTTTTATGCAACTTTAGATGAGCATCATCCAATAATGATCCACAGAAAATTTGGTAGCAATCGGACCTACGGTTTAGGAGGAGATGTCAAAAATGTGTTTTTCAAAAAATTCAAGATGGCGGAAAATCTAGTTAGGCGGACTTTAGTGGTCCCAGAGGCTTTTTTGTAGATCACACGGAGATGGACATGTGTGTCAAATTTCAAAATAATCGGACTTACGGTTGAGGGGCGTGGCCTTTCCAAAATCGCGTGTTTGAGCGTTAATTACAGCGCCACCATGTGGCCGATTTGGGTCATATTTCGTGAAATGCCGTTAAATATCCTTTCAGTTATTGTGCCAACTTTCATGTTTTTAGCTCTTTTCATCTCACGGCAAATTGAGCCTCAAAGGCAGACAACAAATAAAATAATAATTACAGCCGCAAGCGGCAGTTCGCGGGTTTATGCCCTTTTTCGCTCAACAGCGGAAGCACCTGAAATCAAAGCCACGAGCAGCAGTGATCGGGTTTTGGGTTCACAAAGCAAAACATAGTCATTTCACCTGTTTTAATTCTGTATAAAGAAGGAGTGAGACCAATCACACCCTTGTTTCATTATTACACTGTATGCAACCTTTCTGTAGTTGCACACTCAAAGTCCCGCCAGTCATATTTCTTGGCATTTTTGTGACATTTCAACAGGTCAATTAAAATATCATCAAGTTGGTGAAGCTGGGACGAACTCCCATTGATTTGTGGCGAAATTCGCGATAGGCCCATGCAAATCGTTGGCCTGGTGGCGCCTCCTAGTGGTCGATTTGAATGAAACGTTCAGAGAATATTTCAGGTACTCCTTTGCACATATTCTGCAAGTTTCGAGAAGATGGGCCCAAACAGTTGTGGAGTTAGCTCTATTGATGTGCTAAGCCACGCCCCTTTAAAGTTCATTGGTCAATATCTTAAAAACGACATGAGATATCAACAAGCCTTATGCAACTTTAGATGAACCTGGTCCAATAATGATCCACAGACAATTTGGTAGCGATCGGACCCACAGTTTAGGAGGAGATGTCAAAAATGTGTTTTTCAAATAATTCAAAATGGAGAAAAATCTAGAAGGCGAATTGAAGTGGTCCAAGAGGCTTTTTTGTAGAGCTCATTCAGCAGCACATGTCTGTTAAATTTCAAATCAATGGGACTTATGGTTGTGAGGGGGCTAGGTCTCAAAATTGTTGTAGCGCCACCATGTGGACAATTTGGATCATATTTTAGATGAAGCATTATGACATCATGTACAGTTGTGGTACAAGTTTCATGTCTCTAGCTCGTTCCAGCTCACAGTAAATCGAGCAAAACCATAATTTAGCATATAATGCTAAATAGGCCACGCCCACATGCACCGATCAATATGACACTTCAGATCTTAGTTAATACTGGCCCCGAGAACATGTGTACCAAATTTGATAAAATTCTGTCCACCGGATCTTGAGGTACAAGTTTTTGATGCTTTTGGCGCCCCTATGGGTTGAGCAAGAAATGCTTTGGAACGCCTATTCCCAAACACGTATTGAAGTTATCTACCAAGATTTATGATGATCAGATTAATGGTCAATGAATTATGGCTAATTTCCTGCTAAGCCCGCCCAGTGAAAAGTTGTTGGTCAACAACTTCAAAACGCAATCACATATCAACAAGCGTTGTGCAATTTTAGATGACCTTAGTCCAATAATGATCCACAGAAAATTTGGTAGCAATCGGACCTACGGTTTAGGAGAAGATGTCAAAAATGTGTTTTTCAAAAAATTCAAGATGGCGGAAAAACTAGTTAGGCGGACTTTAGTGGTCCCAGAGGCTTTTTTGTAGATCAGATGGAGCTGGATATGTGTGTCAAATTTCAAGTCAATCGGACTTACGGTGCGAGGGGCGTGGCCTTTCCAAAATCGCGTGTTTGAGCGTTAATTACAGCGCCACCATCTGGCCAATTGATGTCATATTCCTTGAGAATCACCTGCACATCATTTGCAGTTATTGTGCCAATTTTCATTTTTCTAGCTCATTCCATCTCACGGCAAATTGAGCCCAAATGGCAGACAACAAATAATAATAATAATTACAGCCGCAAGCGGCAGTTCGCGGGTTTATGCCCTTTTTCGCTCAACAGCGGATGCACCTGAAATCAAAGCCACGAGCAGCAGTGATCGGGTTTTGGGCTTCACAAAGCAAAGTCATTTCACCTGGTTTAATTCTGTATAAAGAAGGAGTGAGACCAGTCAAACCCTTGTTTCATTATTACACTGTATGCAGCCTTTCTGTAGTTGCACACTCAAAGTCCCGCCAGTCATATTTCTTGGCATTTTGGTGACATTTCAGCAGGTCAATTAAAATATCCATCAAGTTTGGTGAAGTTGGGACGAACACCCATTGATTTGTGGCGAAATTCGTGATAGGCCCATGCAAATCTTTGGACCTGGTGGCGGCCCCTAGTGGTCGATTTGAATGAAACTTTCAGGGAATGTTTCAGGTACTCCTATGAACCAATTTTGCCAGTTTCGAGAAGATGGGCCCAACAGTTATGGAGTTAGCTCTATTGATGTGCCAAGCCACGCCCCTTTAAAGTTCATTGGTCAATATCTTAAAAACGACATGAGATATCAACAAGCTTTTGATAACTTTAGAGGATCTTGTTCCAGTAATGATCCACAGAATGTTTGGTGGCAATCGGACGTAGAGTTTAGGAGGAGATGTCAAAAATGTGTTTTTCAAACTATTCAACATGGAGGAAAATCTAGGAGGCAGACTTTAGAGGTCCAAGAGGCTTTTTTGTAGAACACATTCAGCAGCACAGGTGTGTTAAGTTTCAAGTCAATCGGACTTATTGTGTGAGGGGGCCGGCCTTGAAAATGTTGTAGCGCCACCATCAGGCCAATTGGGATCGTATTTTCTGTGAAGCATTATGACATCATTTCCAACTATGGTACCAAGTTTCATGACTCTAGCTCGTTCCAGCTCACAGCAAATTGAACAAAGGCATAATTTAGCATAAAATGCTAAATAGGCCACGCCCACATGCACCGATCAATATGACACTTCAGATCTTGGTTAATACTTGCCCCCAGAGCATGTGTACCAAATTTGATGAAATTCTGTCCACCAGATCTTGAGGTACAAGTTTTTGATAGTTTTGGCGCCCCCTATGGGTCAAGCAGAAAATGCTTTGGTACACCTATTCCCAAACACGCATTGAAAGTATCTACCAAGATTTATGATGATTAGACTAATGGTCAATGAATTATGGCTAATTTCCTGATAAGCTCCGCCCAGTGAAAAGTTTGTTGATCATTATCTTCAAAACGCAATGAGATATCAGAAAGCTTTTGATAACTTTTGATGAGCTTAATCCAATAATGATTTGCAGCAAATTTGGTACCAATCGGACCTACGGTTTAGGAGGAGATGTCAAAAATGTGTTTTTCAAAAAATTCAAAATGGCGGAAAATCTAGTTAGGCGGACTTTAGTAGTCCAAGAGGCTTTTTTGTAGATCACACGGAGCTGGACATGTGTGTCAAATTTCAAGTCAATTGGACTTACGGTTGTGAGGGGCGTGGCCTTTCCAAAATCGCTTGTTTGGGCGTTAATTACAGCGCCACCATGTGGCCGATTAGGGTCATTTTTGTTGGGAAGCAGCTGCACATCATTTCCAGTTATTGTGCCAAGTTTCATGTTTCTAGCTCATTCCAGCTCACGGGAATTTCCGCCGTTTCGGCAGACAACAAATAATAATAATAATAATAATAATAATAAACCGACACAATTTCAATAGGGTTTAGCCCCTTCGGGGCATAAACCCTAATTACAGCCGCAAGCGGCAGTTCGCGGGTTTATGCCCTTTTTCGCTCAACAGCGGAAGCACCTGAAATCAAAGCCATGAGCAGCAGTGATCGGGTTTTGGGCTTCACAAAGCAAAGTCATTTCACCTGGTTTAATTCTGTATAAAGAAGGAGTGAGACCAATCACACCCTTGTTTCATTATTACACTGTATGCAGCCTTTCTGTAGTTGCACACTCAAAGTCCCGCCAGTCATATTTCTTGGCATTTTGTTGACATTTCAACAGGTCAATTAAAATATCCATCAAGTTTGGTGAAGCTGGGACGAACTCCCATTGATTTGTGGCGAAATTCGCGATAGGACAATGCAAATCTTTGGGCCTGGTGGCGCCTCCTAGTGGTCGATTTGAACGAAACTTTCAGGGTACGTTTCAGGTACTCCTATGAACATATTCTGCCAGTTTCGAGAAGATGGGCCTAACAGTTGTGGAATTAGCTGTATTGATGTGCTAAGCCACGCCCCTTTAAAGTTCATTGGTCAATATCTTGAAAACGCAATGAGATATCAACCTCATTTATGCAACTTTAGATGAGCATGGTCCAATGATGTTCCACATAAATTTTGCCAGCAATCGGACCAACGGTTTAGGAGGAGATGTCAAAAATGGGTTTTTCAAATTATTCAAAATGGAGGAAAATTTAGAAGGTGGACTTAAATGGTCCAAGAGGCTTTTTTGTAGAGCACATTCAGCAAGACATGTCTGTCAAATTTTAAATCAATGGGACTTATGGTGTGCGGGACTTGGCCTTGAAAATGTTGTAGCGCCACCATGTGGCCAATTTGGATCATATTTTACATGAAGCATTATGACATCATGTAAAGTTATGGTACCAAGTTTCATGTCTCTAGCTCGTTCACGCTCACAGCAAATTGAGCAAAGGCATAATTTAGCATAAAATGCTAAATAGGCCACGCCCACATGCACCAATCAATATGACACTTCAGATCTTAGTTAATACTTGCCCCCAGAGCATGTGTACCAAATTTGATGAAATTCTGTCCACCAGATCTTGAGGTACAAGTTTTTGATGTTTTTGGCGCCCCCTATGGGTCGAGCGGTAAATGCTTTGGTATGCCTATTTCCAAACACGTACTGAAGGTATCTACCAAGATTTATGATGATTGGACTAATGGTCTATGAATTATGGCCAATGTCCTGCTAAGCCCCGCCCAGTGAAAAGTTTGTCGGTCAGCAGCTTCAAAACGCAATGAGATATCAACACGCTTTATGCAACTTTAGATCACCCTAGTACAATAATGATCCACAGAAAATTTGGTACCAATCGGACCTACGGTTTAGGAGGAGATGTCAAAAATGTGTTTTTCAAAAAATTCAAGATGGCGGAAAATCTAGTTAGGCGGACTTTAGTGGTCCAAGAGGCTTTTTTGTAGATCACACGGAGCTGGACATTTGTCTCAAATTTCAAGTCAATCGGACTTACGGTGTGAGGGGCGTGGCCTTTCCAAAATCGCGTGTTTGAGCGTTAATTACAGCGCCACCATATGGCCGATTAATGTCATATTCCTTGAGAAGCATTTGCACATCATTTCCAGTTATTGTGCCAAGTTTCATGTTTTTAGCTCTTTCCAGCTCACGGCAAATTGAGCCGCGGCATAATTCAACAAATAATAATAATAATTACAGCCGCAAGCGGCAGTTCGCGGGTTTATGCCCTTTTTCGCTCAACAGCGGAAGCACCTGAAATCAAAGCCACGAGCAGCAGTGATCGGGTTTTGGGCTTCACAAAGCAAAGTCATTTCACCTGGTTTAATTCTGTATAAAGAAGGAGTGAGACCAATCACACCCTTGTTTCATTATTACACTGTATGCAGCCTTTCTGTAGTTGCACACTCAAAGTCCCGCCAGTCATATTTCTTGGCATTTTGGTGACATTTCAACAGGTCAATTAAAATATCCATCAAGTTTGGTGAAGCTGGGACGAACTCCCATTGATTTGTGGCGAAATTCGTGATAGGCCCATGCAAATCTTTGGACCTGGTGGCGCCTCCTAGTGGTCGATTTGAACGAAACTTTCAGGGTACGTTTCAGGTACTCCTATGAACATATTCTGCCAGTTTCGAGAAGATGAGCCAAACAGTTGTGGAATTAGCTGTATTGATGTGCTAAGCCACGCCCCTTTAAAGTTCATTGGTCAATATCTTGAAAACGCAATGAGATATCAACCTCATTTATGCAACTTTAGATGAGCATGGTCCAATGATGTTCTACATAAAATTTGCCAGCAATCGGACCTACGGTTTAGGAGGAGATGTCAAAAATGGGTTTTTCAATATTCAAAATGGAGGAAAATCTAGAAGGCGGACTTAAGTGGTCCAAGAGGCTTTTTTGTAGAGCTCATTCGGCAGCACATGTCTGTCAAATTTCAAATCAATCGAACTTATGGTGTGAGGCTGGCCTTGAAAATGTTGTAAGGCGGAATCAATTAAA